>JAMKCH010030883.1:0-65652 GCA_023653785.1 Ophioderma brevispina | reverse complement strand
CAAAAGCCCCTTTTTTATTAAATACATAAAGTTTTATAAATTGATCTAATAATCGGTGGTTTAAAAATGTCTGAAAGTCTATGAAATTTTACAATAAAGGTATTTTTAAGGAGCTTTAAATTATACTTGAATTGGGCATAATATCGAAAATGCATTAGCCTGCACCGCAGATAGTGTTTATTTTAGGGAAATACCCGAAACTAATGCAACTAATGCTAACACGCTAGCCTAACGACAAAAAATGGCGGCCTAAACAACAATTTATCTAATGTGGTTTTACGAAAAATAATCATTTGTAGAATTTGGGCCGATATTGTGGCCAAGGGAGTTTTGATGACTTTCCGTGCCAAAAGGAAAGTCCGAATCGCAAGAAATGGATGACTTATGAACGATTTTAAAGATCAGGTTTGAGATCGTAAATTTCGAGTTTTGCGTGTTCGGGGAACTACGGTGAATTATGCAGGTATGGAATTGGGTTAAATGAGCAGATAATATGATCGTTGACATTGTATTGACGATTGGGGCTAAGGATAGACGAAAATTGAATTAAAACACGATATCTCAACCAACAAAAAGGAAGGCAATATCTGGGACACTAGCCCTAGGGAGTTCTCATTTTAGTATGAAGCTATGTGTAGGAGATAAGGATGACGACATTGAGAGAGGTGTTGCTTTTGCACCATGAGGGCTAGAGGTCTTTTTGTCACTCACTCATGCATAACCCTATAACAAATGTTTTCGTTATCCCGTAGTATTTTCCTCATTCCGATCATTTAATACCTGACTCAACGTAGTTCTATTCAAAGTTGTGACCCATACTTTTATGCATACATATCCAACATGCAGTCCGTTTCTTTTAGATTTAGAAAGTCTCCACAATTTGGAATGGACTTTGCCATTCCCTGCAATATTGCCGAATAACGCAAGGTGGAAGACCTCTATTCTTAAATACAGAAACCATTTGAAATTGCCCTTGAAATTTAACTAACAAGTGAATCATGATGAAAATATTTTTTTCTAGGATTTTTATGAAAAGAATTAAGTTTGTGTTCCGATCGTCTTTGGGACCCCTGATTTACCCTGAGTAGTGTCAGTTTTGGGGATATCAGATGAAAGGGGCCGTATTTTTCTCATTGTCCGTCCAGGGGGTGACATTTGAGCCCTCAACTCTCCTTTCATTCCCAATATATAAACAAAAACCGCCGTTTTAGTGTTACCATCAATAATTAGCACACTATTGAATAGGGCTTTTGCAACAATGCATTATTGCCTACCATCAAACCGCAAGTTTTGTTTCTCCAAACGGTACTTGATGGGGGTATGTACAAGTGCCAGGCTCTCATATACAGTAGAGAACACAATACACATAAATCTGAAACAAGCACCTTTTAAGTCCAAATTTGCAACTGAAAAAAGGTAAAAGAAAGTGTCAGTTAAGTAAAAAAATTGCAAAATAGTACAAACTTGACTTTTCGGGAAATAGTTTTTTAAAAGTTATGTGTGCGTATGATCCCAAATCAACAAAATACCAAGATCACAACAGGTCTTGAGACTTATTTCCTTTAGTTAAGTTAGTTAAAAAACCAAAAGTTTTAAATCCAGTTTTGTCCTGCTAAACGGGGTTGGCCGGATACACCTCACACTCAGCATACTGCTGTGTGAGGATTTATTTAGAGCAAAAGATAACTGACCCTTCCTGACGTCAATACCAGATTTTTCGGTGGTGGGACCTAATCCTTTGGGCAACCACGCCCACCATTCAAGGCAGCATGTGCTGGATGGCCGCCATCAATACTCCAGAGCTGACGGCCCGTGTAGGTGATCTTCTTTTCATTCTATTCTACCAGCATAACCACTACCCTCCCAACAGAATTCCTTAGAAACCCAATGGGGGTGTCGGTATAGCCGTCGAACCCTGCCTGGGACAGGTAGTACTGCTAGATCCAGGATCCATTAGCGACCTCAAAAGGAACCTCTTGACAGTTTTACTGTTTTTTTCTACATTTATAACATTTATAACATTTGGAATTTTTCCCTGTTCTGTCTTTAGTATGGCAAGAATTCAAGATGTTGTCATGAAAACTTTTAACTACAAAGGTAAGTTGTAACTCAAAGTTGCTGACCTTCAAGCTTTGCATGTTAGCATGTAGGAAACAAATTAGCTCTATATTTCGTGAATTTGTAGTTTTCTAGTTTAGTTTTCATACAGGAACATATTGAATTTTGTTGATATGGGTAGCTTGTACCTTAACCTTATCCTTAAACCCTTTTTTCACACACATATCACCCAATAAATACATTTGACTGTAAATGAATGTTTTAAAAAGCCATATTGAAGCATAACAGCACATTTTTGTGTCACCTGCAAGAATTGCAGGAGGGCAACACTACCCAGTCCTTGATTCTGTCTGAGAAAAAAAAAAAACCGTTTCCCATTGGTCTCTGTGGTTTCAAAAGGTAAAAAGTTGTGTGTAAAGTTTCGAATAAAGTTTTCTCATTCGCAAAGTAAAAATCATTGCTACAGAACTTGGGTCATAGGTGCCCCTTGGGAACCTTCATATGACAATAAGGTAGGTGTCCAGTGGTCACATACCAAGGTCAAAGGTCCTAAGATGGTCAAGTTATAAATGGGCTAAAACACCAAATTGGCCTCATTTGAGAAGTAAAATCCAATTGCTAAAGAACTTGGGACATACATATTGCCCCTTGGGGACCTTTATATTAAAATGTTGTCAAGGGTGTCACATACCAATGTCAAGGGTCATCTGAGATCAAGTTATGAAATTGGCTGAAACATCAAATTGGCATGTGTGTTTAAGGTTGACGTCCATTGCAACAAACTTAAAGACACTATCGGAGTGATTTTGCTAAATCAGCAATCGAAAAATCATCGAAAAATCCAGATTTTGCATGTATGTAACAAGTACAGTATCCTAACATACCCCTGCAAATGGATTAAGACGAAGGCACCTAATACGGACAGACATCGGAGATTTAGTCATACGTCCGAGGGACGGACACTTTCCACCACGTAATGAATGAGAATCAATCTTGGAATACTCGTTTTCCTTTCCTTTTCTGGTCAATTCTAACAGCTGAAAAAGGTAACTTCTTAGAATTCAAAGACTCATCCTTCACTTTGAAGCTATTCCTGCCAATTTCAAATATTTTTTCAAATCACTGAGAGTGTCTTTAACCATACATTGAACAGGGAAAGTCAGATGATAAGGTCCAGGGTCAATTGGCAAAGGTCAATGGTCCTCTGAGGTCAAATTATACATGGGAGTGACGGAAAAGGTGGACCGCAAAAGCAGGCAACACCTGTGGTTTGAGAACTGCTTGTTTGAAGAGTACCTTCCAAGTTTCAAATTGAGATTTTTGCAGTTGTGTTGATACTTGTCTTGTACACTATACCTGGAGATGGGTAATGTTCAAAAGTGCGTATTTGTCATAAAAGAAGTGATTTTTACTAATTGCCAATTTAAGATGTTTCAACTTTATCTCAGATGACCTTTGACCTTTGTTGTGACCCTTGACCTTGCAATGTATCATTTATTGAATGCAGTTGACCCTACAGGTGTCTCAGAAAGATTACACCTACCTATAGCGACCATACCCCTCAAAAGTAAGTATCACATTGAGAAATTTAAAAAAGCACTTAAAACCGCAATTTTTACTTTTTAACATTTTGATGTAAACATTCACTCGATTCGGTTCAGTAGTTTTTGAAGAAATAAGCGATTATGTGTCAATGGACACTTCCTTCCAAGTTTTGCTCACAATAATGCGATTTTGTGATGTTAACTACCACTGAATACTTGTATTATCTGTTCAACGTTTGTCTTTTTGTGTCATCTGCAAGAATTGCAGAAGGCAGTAGGGATTACGCTGGTCGTATGTTCTGTGTGTCTGTGGTCAAAATGTTAACCCTTAATATATTTGCAGTGCCGTATGAAAAAGTTCCGAGGGCTACTATGATTAAACTTGGTGGAAAGGAGGGGCGGGTTGGGGTGACTTGTTGGCGACCTTCATTTGACCTTGGTGACCTCATGTGACTTTGGTCAGGTCACATGTTAACAACCCTTTCCCGCAAGGCTTGTGTGCAAGTTATCTGATTCCGTAAGGCGTCTGATGATGTAACTTGGTGTAAGGAAGCAGTTTAACAAGTTCTCAACCTGATAAGATTTTGGCATATTCGGGCAAATTCACGTATGCAATGGCTAATTAATATGCAAAAATCAGGCGTAATCCGCTATTTTTTTTTTTTTTTGAAACGTAACATATCGGATATGTAAAATTCCTTCACTTCACGAAACCATTAGGGTGCACATCTTCTTTGCCATGTGAAGTGTCCTGATACATGCGGCTTAGGTTATGCAAATGAGCTAAATTAAATATGCATAATTGGCGTATCGCTAAAACGTGCATCGGAAATGCAAAATTCCTTGGCTATATGAAAATACTATACCATACAATCTTTTGTGTGAATCAATGGAGGAGGTGTAAGGGTGTGTGTTTGGGGGCGGGTGGGTGTGTTTGGGGGGGGGCCGGGTGGGGGGGTTAGTGGTGGAGGTGCATAGTGGTGGCGCATTAGTGGTGGGGTGCATGGGGGAGGTTGCCAGGGTGGGGTGCGTCGGGAGGGTCAGGTGGATGTGGTGTTGGGTGGTGTCGGGTGGTGTGCGTCGGAGTGGGGTGCATCGGGAGGGTTGGTTGCGAGGGCGGGTGGGGGGTGACCTTTGTGAAACATTCACATGACCTTGGTGACCGTCATGTTGACCTTGGTAACCTCATGTGATCCTGGTAACCTCGGTGACCTGGTAACCTCATGGAACTTGGTCACCTCGGGACCTTTGGCCCATCACAAATAGGGTGTGGGGGGGGGGGGGGGGGGGGGGGGGGTCCTGGGAGGGGGTCGGGTGGGGTGGGGGTGCACCTTTGTGACACATTCACATGACCCTTGGGTGACCTCAATGTGACCTTGGGAACCTCAGGTGACCTTGGTAACCTCATGTGACTTGGTAACCTCTGTGGACCTTGGTAACCTCATGTGACCTTGGTAACCTCTGTGACCTTGGTAACCTCATGTGACCTTGGTGACCTCGTGACCTTTGGCCCATTCACAAATAGGGGTGTGTCCGGGAAGGGGGTCGGTGTGGGGTGCGACAGGGAGGGGTGGAGTGTCTCGTGGAGGCAGTGTGTCATGGAGGCATGGTGGGGTGATTGGGGGAAGGGTGGGGTGACCTCTGTGACCAGGTGACCTTGTTGTGACCTTGGTGACCCTGTGTGGACCTTTGTGACCATGGTGACCTTGACCCCATGTGGACTGACCCATGTGGGCCTTGACCCCATGTGACCTTGCCCCATGTGGGCCCTGACCCTGTGACATTGACCCCATGTGACCTTGGACCCCATGTGACCTGCGGTGACCCATGTGACCTCGTGACCCCGTGTGACCTCGTTGACCCCATGTGAACCTCGGTGACCCCATGGACCTCGGTGACCCCATTGACCTCGTGACCTGTGACCTTTGTGACCCCTGTCACCTTGTTGACCCCATGTCACCTTTGTGACCCATTGACCTTGGTGACCTCATGCACCTTCGACCCCGAACACAAACCGCACTGCAGACGACACTAGCGGTCCAACGACTCAATGTCTTTTTTCATTCCCCGAAGAACCTCCTTGTTTAATATTTTTTTGAGTTCAGTGCATTTTGTTCAGTTTATTATAGTAATCAACAATTACCGTGACAATTAAAAGATCCAACAAGAAAAACAAAACATGGTAAATAACAAGATGATCATCTTTATTAAAAACCACACCAGGCCCATTTCCATGTCAAAATTTCGAGATGTGCACCGCAGCACCTCGTTGGATTTTTCGTTTTAAAGTGTGGTGGTAGACTTTGATGAGATCTGAACATCCTGAAATTATTTGAGCATCTAGTACATTTCGTTTTTTCCCCCACTAGAGCCATTGGAATTTAGGGGGTGTCACCATCAAAAGTGCCACTCAATGCGAAAGACAATGTTGAGAGGGTCCACAGATTGTATGGAACCCTCCACAACTTTGAAAACACTATCTATCTATGGGTAATATTTGGTGTAGGATTCAAATATCAGGAAGTTCATAGTGTGTTTACTTTTAGAGTTAATAAGGCGTAAATATGCGCCTTTGTTCATTCAGGTCCAATCTGGGGGGTCCTAACTCCAAAAGTTACATAGTAGAACTTTAAAACCAATACAATATTGACACATTATAAAAGTAATAGGGAGGTACAGCCCCTTGAATGGTAATTGTACTTTTTTTGGATAGCATTTTGACCCCCCTGAAAACCAATGTTACCTCGACACACCACCCCTGTACTCAATTATGTTGAAAGATATTCATTAAACAACTTTCCTCCTTTAAAGAACTAGCTTTGTGTCTAATTTTTTCACAACAAAATACACACTCAAGTTACACACAAAGTATACGTGACCCAGAGGTCATTGGACATGCACAGTGTATATCCCATATACAGCTAATGGGGGAATCAGCAAAAGTGTCTTGTGCTGAAAACAGTGAAGACATCAAGACACCCAAGCTGGTTCTTTCAAAGAATAGTTCCTTTGATGATGTATCTTCAACATATCGAAGTAGAGGGGTTGATGTCATATGTCATCATTGATTTTCAGTGGGGGGCCAATATATGTCAAAATTCAAAATTAATGATTTTTCAAAATAGGCTGTCACTCATTATTAATTACCTTTATGTGCTTTTATTTTACTGGCAGAAAATCCGCGTGTTATCAGATTAACAGAAAATTGAACATTAAAATGTTGTTGCTTACGGAGTTCTGACCCCCCAACTTGGTCCCAGATAAACTAATGCATTTTTTACAACCGAAAAACTTTAAAAGTAAAGGAGCTAATCACATGTTTTATGCCAGATTTTGAATTCTACATCAACAAAATACCCCAGATAGTGATTTTCAAAGTTGGGGAAGGTTCCATTACAAGTTTATGGCCCTCTCAAAATTGTCTTTTGCATCACACAGCATTTTTGATGGTGACCCCCCCTAAATTTCTGAGTGCTCCTGCAGGAAAATGAAAGGCAGTATAAAGCTCAAAATTTCAGGATTTTCATTTCTCATCAATATCTATCATCACACCAAAAAAGAAAAAAATCCATGACATGCTGCGGTGCACATCTCGAGTGTTGACATGGAATAGCCCACCAATAAAATCTGTAGAAAATGTGAAATATGTTAGTTGAACTAGGGGCAGCACTGCATATAAAGAATAATATTGAGAAGTTTCATCAATACTTTAACAGGTGGATAAACTGAACAATACGATTATTCACAATAGTTTTTATTCAAATTAGACATCTTATTCCAATAAGATGGTGGATTCTACATTTAAAATAATAAAGGCATGATTTGAGTGCAAATTCAAAATTCCCGCGTTTTGATCTATACTCGTGTTATATGAAGTACTGGCACGAGACAAGATGGTTGGTCAACATTTGTCGTCCATACAAAGGGCGTTTGTGGTTTTCAGATATGCCGAACTGGTCATAACATTACTCTGGTCAGGCAGGAATTTAGATTAAGATTCCACAGAAATCCTCCTTGCAAGAAGACAATCTTGAACAATGTTAAGAAGTACCGTGAAAATGGGTACAAGTCAAAATTTGAACAAGAGTCGCGGAAAGCGGAGAACCGCCCGAATTTTACAGAAAATTGCAGTCATCATACGAAGTCTTCATCTAAATACAAGACAAAGTTGCAGACGTAACAATGTGTCACATATACTTTGCATTTGTTGGCATGCTGGATATACAAATCTTCAATGCCTTTTATCAAAATGGAAAATATACACAACTTAATCAATTATTAGCAAACAGAAAAAGTTGAACATTTGGTGGTTGAAACCGTTCTTAGATTTTTATAATGCACGACCTAGTTGAATATCAAACTTTACTTCGTTTTCAATATTAATTTCAAAGCATAACTTTTCTAGAAAGCTGCCTGATGATATGCAATTTAAAGTAAATGAAAAAGGAATTTGCTTGGATTGGCGACAGCCATGGTATTTACATTAATTTGTCAAAAAGACTGAAGATGTCACTGACATTTCTTCAATTTTCTTCAATTTTTTAAGTGAAAAAGAAAAGATGTAAATTTCTTTAGTAGGAATGTGCAATATTATGTTGAACCTGGTGCAAAATATCTTATTTTGTTTTAAAAAAATAAAATGAAAAAGAAAATGTAAGAAGTATTGATTATTTCTCGCCTGTTCTGTCTGAATCACTATATTACAAAACTTGGAAGGAAGTGTCTATTGATATGTGTTACATAATCGCTTATTTCTTCAAAACTACTGAACCGAATCGAGTGCTGTTTACATTAAAATATTGAAAAATAAGTGTGGTTTAAGATTATTTTTAAATTTATCAAATGTGATACTCACTTTTGAAGTTATGGTCACCAATAGTTAGGGTGTAATTCTTTCTGAGACACCCTGTATAATCCTCCAATCAAATGACAAGGATCTACTTTGGTCTTGTATAATTAACTTCCATTATATTTGTGCATGTGCACACTAGTTGTGATGACTCATTTTGTAACATGATTGAATCAATGATCGCTTTACATACATTTAGGGATAACCAGAGCCCTGACGATACGAGAGCAGCTCAAGAAACTCCTGCGCAAGTTCAAGGTTAAGCTGGTGTCAAGCGAAGGTGACCCAGACGTTGTGTGTCGTTGCATCGTTGCTGGATTCTTCGCTAATGCGGCACGCCTGCATCCTAGCGGGAGCTATCGTACAATCAGGGACAACCATGAATTACATATCCATCCGACATCAGTACTTTATACAGAGAAACCACCCCAGTGGTATGTGTAAACAAATTGCTGGGCAGAAACTAGAAATAAATGTTGTAACTACTATTTTTAGGCAAACTTGCCAGCTTTCTGATTCTGTGAACTTTAACCTCTTTTGCAAACAAGCTTATACCTCAGTATTTTTTTAAACTGTAGCATATGGGCCATGCATGTTTTAACACTTAGGCCAAAAAAAAAAAACAAGTTTGTCTCAGAAGATCATGCGCATTATGTTTAAAATTCGTTTTGACCGCATCATTTTTTATTAGTGATTTCAGTAAGGGTCCTTTTCATTATGTCAATTTTTTTTTTCATGCCATTATGTCCCTTTAAGAATTAAAATAAAGGTATCATTTTTAGAACCGTACACTATACGACAATTTTGTAGAGAGCATGTGTGGTCTAGTGGAAAAGCGCAGGCCTCGTGATCATTAGACCATTAAAATCATGAGTTTAAGCCCCACTGTGGTCAACATGTTTGTGTCCCTGGGCAAGATACTTAATCTCAGTTGCCTCGTCGACCCAAGCGAAATCTGGGGAGCTGTTATGGGGAATATTACAATCTAAGTGTTGATAGGCTTGTGCACTTGTAAGGTATGTCTTTGAGCAGCCACCTAGATGAAGCGAACTGATTGTGATGATTTCTTGAAGGCGGCATAATGATAATTGTCGAGCGCTTTGAGCCTGTTTACGGAGATTAAGCGCTATACAAGTACTTATTAATGTTATTATTATAAACAAAATATACCATTTATGGTTCACTTAAAGGTCCAAAGCTCGATCACTAATAGCCTCATCCCCTGGACCCCCAGATTTTACTGGAAGTGGTCAAAATTTTTGTGTCAAAAAGTTAATGTTTTTCTCAATTACCCTGTCAAATCTTCAGGCTAAAAGGTTTGGTTTGGATGTTATGGGTGAAAAAGTGCCCCATTTTGGTCGACCAATATTAAAGTGACAGGAGGAGATTTTTATAGGATACAAATTTCTCTCAAATTGCACTTGATCGGTTGTAGAACACCTAACCGAGAACGTTTCAAAGGTTTATTGGACAAACAAGCACGAAAGAAAAGCGCAAACCTTGTTTTGAACTTGCCTGCTATCCTAACCATCTCTATAGAAAACCATGCTTTGACTTTCTGTCGTGCACGACAGAAAGTACTAAATCATCATCTTATTACATAAAGACGGCGTATTCGGCTTATTCACCTCAGGTGTGATCTAATACATCGGTAAGCATTCCAAATATGCAAAAAACCTGGGTTTTTGAAATTTGAAAAAAAATTGATGAATGCTTTTCTCTGGAAATGTCCTCATGTCTCTTTAACTGTACAAAGTAGTCTATGGGGCTTACAAAATCATTTTTTAGCTCTCATATCAAAGTGAAATGAAATATCGGCACAAAACTTTACAGATGGGCTTTTGGGGTCAAAGTCATTCAATCAAGATGAAAATGTTATAAAATTAAATCAGGTCATCCCCCTTTAAAATAATAATATATCCTTACAGCCTTGAGTGGAAGAATTGGCCATTCTTCTATCCAAAATAATCGAATGTCGCTGTTTATTCGTAGAAAAAGAAACAGTTCCAAAAATAATACATTTATTCTCCAAATCAGTAAAACATTTCTCAAACTGCTGAGCAGAGGGATCATTGCCAGATCACAGCTGTTTGAAAGTCTCATTTATTAACAAAGCCAGAATAAAACCAAAAAATATCAATGGCGACCAGTTTTGACAACTGTTTGGATTATACCACTGACTTCAACCTTAATGACCTTCTGATTTTTGCAGAGGTAATAGCGCTCGCATGTCCCTACTTATATCAGTTATCAAAATTGTGTCACCACCGCTAAAAATAAAACACGGCAATCTGCATGGGGTCAAATAACTGTTAGAGAGCTACTGACAGATAACCACCATATTGGTGCCAATACTTGTCTGAGTCACAAATACCATCTATACAGCGTGAGTCAAAAAAAAGTATTAAGCCATAGGTAGTAATAAGAGATGAAACATCAGTGGTTTCTTTGTGTACATTGGCGCAATCACAATTGGACATGGTTTCAGTAATTGTCTCCTGTGCAGTCACCCATGCACCATAGCCCCATAAATTTGGTATCAAAAGATGCATGAAAATGTACTCTAATCAAATGTTACAACCATTCATGAAAATATTAGTCACATGGAATATCACAGCTTATCAAAGGAACTGTATACTTTTTTTTGACTCACGCGGTATAATGCCATTATTTCATTTCATAACAAAATTTACTATTCTCGTTATAAAAAAAAATCTTTGCTTCTCCTCAGGGTTGTATTCCATGAGGTTCTACAGACCAGTAAAGATTACATGCGGGACATCACAGTAATTGAAGCTGATTGGCTCTATGAGCTGGCACCGCATTACTACCAGCATGGAACTGTGAGTATACACCCTGAACTCATTTGTCAAGTATAGATACCATAAAAAATAACCATTGAAATTGCTGCCAAATGTTGATGTATACACACACCCACATACCAAGTTCAATGATGTACATTCTACTATAAATTGACCATAGGGCAAAATTGAAATGCTGTGTTGGCCAGCTTATATTCCCTCCATTGTGACTTGATCAGGTTCAAATTATTAAAAAGATGGTGTCATTAACTTGAAATGCAAAATTTCAAATTTTGGAATCCCCATGTTACTAGCATATTTTATTGGCCTTGAAATTACAAATACCGTAAGAATGTTTTGATTGGTTACTCAGAGGGACATCTCATATTGTGGGTTGGTACATTTTGTGACCCCATTTTTTCTGCTCCCAGTTGAATTCAGCAGCCTTGACGGAATAAAGTACAGTATTCCCTACACTTTATTCCGTCAAGGCTGCTGAATTCAACTGGGAGCAGGCAAAGTGGGTGTAGTAAATGTACCAACCCTCATATTGTGTCCTGTAATGAGCCAATCGGAAAGATTGTATCATAGGTGGTAAAGGAACTAAAGTCTAAACCACAATTCCTTTAACATGTAGTCTGCTTGTTTATTATGCCACTTCTGTGACCAGGGCTATACAAATTATGCACTGATCGCTTTCTTTAGTCAACCTAGGCATCGGCGATTGTTGTCAAGGTGCACCAGCGCCCAATCACAGACTAGTGCGTGGTACGCTAGCAGAACGCAGTACACGTTTAAAATACGCTTATATTGTTAAGGGAATGGTGGCTTCTACTTTAGTTTATAAAGCTGTCATATGGTATATTTTGATGAAAATGAGCCTTGATCCTTTAATCCTAATATTCCATGTTTTTGAATTCCCAACAGGATATGGAAATTGCTGCAAAACGTGCAAAAAAGGACTGAATACAAGCCAGGATCAACTTGAAATGGCTCGGACAATGGTACTACTGCGTACTCGAGAAGCTGTTACAACGAAATGTAATTCGCCGTACAGGGATGCAAAAGGGCCTGAAGAGTAAAGCCTGAACGGCCGAAAAGGTCATGAATTTTGGCTCACAGCCAAATTCTTACTCAAGGTGTATTCTGGTACATCAGCTACTTTTGGCCACTGTTTCGACATATGTGTGCACATTTTCTTGATACTTTAATATGGATACAGTGGTCTTTGGATAGTGACCCACATGTTGGTGACTTCATGTAACCTTGGTCCTCATTTACAAACCATGACGGCAAACAATATGTGTTCGATGAAAGCTGTATATTTAAAGGGGCATTTCGTGATCCACAGCCCCGTCCCCCCAACTTACCTAAAAACAGATGAGATTTTCATACCATCTGAACCGTTAACATTAGTAATCCATGTGTGCCAAATCTTACGTGCAAATTCGTTCATGTCTATAAGAAAATCCCAATTTTGTATTTTCTGTCCGTAAATGGACAGAAAGTATAGCACAGTGGCCTATGGGACCGTGGGAAACGAGCATTTGCTCATAACACAAAACCACAAAGTCGGGATCAGCTAAAAAGTTGTGAATAAGCTTTTCTCAAGGATATCTAGTGAACAATGAATAACGAAATGCACCTTTAATGTTGGTGATTTCTAGCAACCATAAGCATTAAAAGACAACTTCTATTTAGTACTGCCAAAGATAACACTATCAGAACTACTTGCCCATTGGTCACAGAAGAATGTATGCGATTCCTGTAGCCAATCAGCAACATGGTAATGGTGATAGGGCTGAAACAACATGGGACTCAAATATTTGGAAGCTCTATTTAGAAAACGGATTATTGAAATTATATATGAAAGAATTAGGTGATCCTAAATGCTGCATGAAAGGCAGGAAGTGCTTGGGGCCCAAATTAGATGACCAACATATTTCTGCACCCCCTATATTTTATGGGATGATCCTGTCTTACGGGTTCACGACCATATATAAGAGAAGAAAAATTATTTTGCCATCAGATTTAAGCTAAGCTAGCAGACAAGGTTAAATAGCTCCCGTTAAGCTTTGACAACAAGGTTAAATGATTAGGAGGGCAGGGCTTCGATTTATGAGGGAAATTATGGGGTAAAATAAAGACAATTTTTGAAAGGTGCTAAAAACATCGCTTTTCGCGCAAGGTTTTTGGCTCAAAAAAACACTAAAAATGCGTCTGATTTTATCGTACTAATCTGTTACTAGAAAACAAGGTTAAATTGTTGGAAGGAGGGCAGGGCTTCGATTTATGAGGGGAATTATGGACTAAACACAACAAGGTTTTCAGAGCAATCCGCCATTTTCTATTGGTGAAAATATTTGATCACATGACACAAATGGGCTATTCTGATTGGTTAAAAGTCCGAAAATCTTTAGGAGGAAGTAGAGGCGACTACGGAATTGGCCAAGGAAATTGTTTTGATTTAGCTTAAATGGAATCACGTAAAGCCGGCATGGCTAGCGTATCGAAGACCACAGTACAATAAACGGGATACATGTGGCATCTTACGCACAGGGGAAGAGCCTCGCATTTGGCCATTCGTACTCCAGAATGCATCAAAGGGAGGGAGTGCGGCTCGGTAAGAGCCAACCTCGAAAGTGACTGCTAGCTTCAATGCCGATTTTTGTTGAAAGTGGAGCAAAAAGCAAGTAAAATTATTTTTTTGAACAAATTAAGCTTCACAGATAGATGATTTGGAGGGATGAATTTAGTATTCTGCCACCACTTAAATTCGGAACCTTTAACATGCGGTTTATTCCGTTAACGTTGTTGAATTCGTAGGGTGGTGGCAGAATACTACATTCTTTCCGATTTGGATCCAAAACACATTTAAGGGAGCTACTTTACCTTGATGTTGATCGAGAAACTCAATCTGCAGATAGCATATGCTTCGCCTGCTATCTGGAGATTGAGCGGTTAACGCACATTTTTTGGGCGGAGTTGCGTTCAACATTTTTTAGACGCACTGTTTGTGCTCAAATGGTCAGTAGTTTTACCGTAAGCATACCTGTAGATAGTTGTTGACTATATACTTGTTGTTGTGCATCTTCTTTGGCAGTCGATCCCGGTTTTTTGTTGGAAAAATTGGCATACTTCTCTTGAGAATGTCTGGGTCGCTGGTTTGTTATGATTATAAAATGGCGTGTATTACCATTGGTATTACCATAATCCTCTTGGCCTTTGTTGTTTTTTCCATACCATCATGCAATATGATGGACTGTTCTATTTATCGCACAGGGGAAATAATTCTTAAACAACGTCAAAGAAAATCTGGAATGTCGCCCTCATTTATACGTGTATGTGATCGTTTGGCAATTGAATACAGCATAGCTTTAGTAATACCCCACCAAATTACATTATTTTGAAAGGGTCAATAACAGCATCCAAAAAAACGGAACCAAAAATAACGAAGGTATGCTCAACCCTTTTAGCACAAATGGAATGGTCCCAATTGTTATTTCATCAATCGAAGAAAGGGGTCAACACAGGTCAACTCAAGTGTTTAAATTTGAAGTTCTAATATCTGAAATTAACCCAATTTTTGTGGGATTAAAATACTGAGGAATGAAATATGATGGGCTAACACGCTTATAAAGAAAGTGTACATTTCTACGGGATTATTGGAGCAGCAAACAGAATGACACACCGCAAATGTGTGATACCAAAATCTAATTAAATATAGATTCTATATAGAAACAATGCTAGATGCGATTGAAGTGTCACACATCGTGTTGGATTGCTGCCTTGATCACCAAAACAGAATGCTACAATTTTCAGTGGAATTCACCAAGATATGAAAGGAATTAATGTCCAAGAAGCCAATACGTAAGTTGTACAATGGTAGTAGTAGACAATAACAACATTATGTTGCGTTTAGACGGGAAATTCAGTCAGGGAGCGTTTTAGGTACTGTTATGCAAATTATGTTTTGATGAGGACATGTGCTTGTGCGCCCATTCTACACTACATAGCCTTCTAACCGTAAATGGGGTCCATTTACGGTTAGATATTTCGAACAACCTTGATGCTAAATATTAAACTTGGTGTTCAAGTATTTATCCTATATATGGTCGTGGACCCATAAGACAGGGTCGCCATTTGATTGGTAATTGTCCTGCAAAATCCAGCTCATTCTACAAAATAAGTAGCTATAAATATCTTATCTCAAATTGATAGACACACAACTTTGTGCAAGCAGGACTTGCTACTAAATCTGACTGTTAATATCTTTCCAGATAGCCAAGAAAGTTTGGGAATTGTTTGGAAACAACTTGCATTAGATAGAACTTTTTTCTGTCACCTTGTGGACTATGGGCATACAGATTTTCTACTAGGTTGTGACCATAAAAACTAACCAAAATTTGTAAAAGTAAAATATTTCACTTGGTTTACTCAGATTTATTCATAATCATTTTTTTTGCAACTAGAACCAGTAAAATACAGGTAGTTGTTGAATATAAAAATTCACAGCTAGTCTTGACGCGGAGACAATGGAATATACAGCTATAAAAATAAGTAGCTAAAAAGATATTTATAATCTCAAATTGATAGATACACAACTTTGTGCAAGCAGGACTTGCTACAAAATCTGATTTGTTATTTATCTTCTCAAGATAGGCAGGAAGGTTTCGGAATTGTTTGGAAACAACTTTAAGTAGATAGTCCACAAGGTGACAGAAAAAAAGTTCTATGGGCATACAGATTTTTTACTAAGGTCTGTTTTTTTTTTGCATGTGACCTTAAAAACTAACTAAAATTTGTAAAAGTAAAATATATCACTTGGTTTGCACGCATTTATTCAAAATCAGGTTTTGCAACTACAACAACCAGTAAAATACAGCCAATTTTTAATGCATAAAACAAATTGAAATCAACATGCAAAATCAGAGTTTGTTGGCCCATAGAACAGTAGTTTTTGTCTCCTAACTTTAAATTGCCGAAGTACTGGTGTGAAAAATTAACAATTTGTAAACACACACAGATAGAAAATAAATCATCTGAGCAAATTGATGTAAGGCTAGTGTTCTTTATTTTGACTATTTACAGAGAGTAGGTATAATCAAAGGCATGGAATCAAACACAGCTGGTTGAAAGTCCGACAAAAGTAAAATAAAACAAAAACTATCAGAGGCGACACAGTTTTGACAACCGATTAGAAATTATTCTACTGTATAACTACATCCTATGTAAGTTTTACAAAATTTTATTGCGGGTAAATACAATCACTCTATGCATGGTTTTATACAATAAGGGTTGAGACTTTCTCAAATTGTAAAGAACACAAAGAGATGTTGGTCATCGAACTAGTAACCCTTCATGGGTGTTATGGCCAATAAGGTTTTTAAAATTGTTATTAAAGGGACATGAGGAGATTTTCTGACAATACAAATTTTTCTAAATTTGCACTTGATGGGTTGTAGAACACCTACCGAGAATGTTTATTGGATGAGCAAGAAGACAAAGAAACCAGAAACTTATTTTGAACTTGCCTGCAAGCCACCATAGAGAAGCATGCTTTGATTTTTTTCTTGTGCAAGACAGAAAAATACTATATCGTCTTATCACTTCGGGTATGATTTAATACATTTGTAAGCATTCTGAATATGCAAAAATCTTTAGTGCACTTTTCAGAAATGTTCTCATGTCTCTTTAAAGGGACACAATGGTATTCAAAAATATTCAGGTATAATGAAATGGCCACTTACTAAAATCACTTCACAAATTTGAAAACAATTTGGATGTTTACATTCTGTAAAAACAGTAAGAGTTGCAGGTAATTCCTGCCACGGAAAATCAAGGTGTTGCCATCCTAATTGTCAGAATTTACAGTGTTTCTAGCATGTTTTTTGACACAATTTAAAAGCATTCAGACATTGTATATACTTCAGGCTTGTAGTAAGATATTGATCTGACAAGTGAAAGGTGGATTTAGCTGGGATTTTTACATCTCTGTAAGCTGATGACTGCATGCTTTTCAAGTTTAATAAAATGCTGGCCGTAATGTCAGCATCCTTGGCTCACAGCTGTTTGACCCCATGCAAATTGTCTCTTTTATTTTTAGAGAAATTTTAAACAATGGCGACACAATTTTGACAACTGATATAAGTAGGGACATGCAAGAGCTATTACCTCCGCAAAAATCAGAAAAATCCATTCTGGGAATCTTGCCATATAGGCCTGCAAAGGTCATAATTTGTATGTTATAGCGCCCTCTATATGCCTATTTCCCATAGAAAGACGTGTAAAACTAGATTTTTATGAAAAATCATATTTGCCCGCAATGAAATTTCATCAAATTAACACAGAATATAGTTAGTGGCATAAATACTCCAAATCAGTTGTCAAAAGTGTGTCGCCGTTGATATTTTTTGTTTTATTCTCTTTTTGTCATAATAAATGAGACTTTCAAACAGCTGTGGGCTGTCTGTGGCAGAGAAGTGAAGCTTACAAGGGAAATAATATGAGTTACTCCTCTTTTTTACAAAATGTTTCAAATCTGTGGAAGTAATTTCAGAAAGGGTCCATTACATTGTGTCTTTACTCCATCAAATTTGAGATTTTGTATCATAATATTTATCTCATTATACCAGAGGAATTTCAGGTCCAGGAAATGTTTCCTTTTGATGTTATGTACAGAACAGTGTCCAAATGTGGTATACCACATTTACTAAAGGGGTTTGTTCCGATTTTTGTCTACCATGCTCTCTGCTTGTAATGTGCCCGATCCTGAAAAAAACATCCTTTTTATGTGAAGTCGTGGACACGAATGATACCCCTGCCTGTGAAGAATGACCCTCCAGAATAAGTTGTGTCATCATCATCATCAGTTTCATCATTGCAGTCATCCATCTGCCACAAAGAATGACACCTGTGCCAGGAGATCTAGAAAGAAGTAGATGAAATGGATGAAAGTTTTAAATCATTCTGTAACCTGAGAGAAGCAGCATTTTCATATTGTTCTTAGAAATGACAAATTAGATGCTCTAAGAGAATAATGGAATGGCAGCCAACAGGAAAAAGGCAGCAAAGACAAAAAGCAGACGGAGAGATGATACCTTATCATACTTTGGTACAACTCAGAGGGTGTATTGAGTCCATTCTAATACACCGGTTTTGGGCATTTTCCCTCAATAAGGTCATGTGATCCCACAGAACTATTCTTAACACATAAAAAACATGACTTTTTACATTCATTTTAGCTCAAAGTGCTAGAACGTAAGGACTTTTTATCATGATCATTAAATGTTTAGTGGTCCTTAAACTTGAACTTTTTTTATTATTATACCCTGGCTTGAAAAGCAGTAGGAGGATATTGCGATAGCGTGCATGTCCGTATGTGTATGTATGCCAGTTTGTCACGTTTCCTTCGATTAAGTCCGATTTCAACCATTATCATGTTTTGAGGAGTCGCAAGTGTGTGAAAATATTGGATCCAAAACATGATAATGATAAAATTGGATGATTTACACCCAATAATAATTAGTCTCGCTATGATTTTTAAAATATTGGACTCGACTGCATCTCGCCCAATATTTTTGCAACTCATAGCTCAACTAATTAATTTGGGCTTAAGGTGCAGTAAGGGTTCCTTCATATATGTGCATGATGTCAAAGTCATAGAGCAAGGTCAAAGGTCATCTGAGGTCATGTTATGTGTGTGTGTGTGTTTGTGTTCCAGTTCGGTTAGGTTTTTGTTTTTCATGTCTCTTTCATGTTTCCTTCGAAAAGTTGTAAGTCTGATTTACACCATTATCATGTTTTGAGGAGTGTGTGTAAAAATACCGGATCCAAAACATGGTAATGATAACATTTGATGATTTACGCCCAATATTAATTGGTCTCGCTATGAGATTTATATAATATTGAATGGCTTTGAGTATGATACAAGAATATATTGCAAGAGCTAGAAGAATATTGTACGAGTCGAAGACGATTACAATATTTTTCTATCGAGTGCAATATATTCTTGTATCATACGAAAAAGCCATTCAATATTATTATTATTTTTTAAATATCCGGCTGACTCAAAACAAACATCCCAGTCTACTAGTCTAGATCATACGGTGTGTCAATGATGTCGTTCTCGCTAAAAATGCCCGGATGCGATACAATATTAAAGAGAATATTGTATTGCATCCGGGAACTTGAACCAAAGCTGTACAATACAGCTTTCTCTGTACCACTCGGAAGCCTGATATAAATAATAATCCAAAATATGGGCTCGACTGCGTCTCGCCCAATATTTGTGCAACTCATAGCTCGACCAATTAATTTGGGCTTAATTGATCAAATTTTATATCAGACTTGGGGTTAAGGTGCAATCGGGTTCCTTCTGTGTGGATGATGTCGAAGGTCATGGACCAAGGTCAAAGGTCATCTGAGGTCATGTTCCAGACTGGACCTGCCATCTTGACAGTGGGATGATGCAAATTTACTTGCAATGTGCATATACTTAATAAAAATATAGCAATGCATTATGGGATTGGATCAAAACACTCCTGGGTATAACTTGAACAATAAAAATAGGGAGAGTGGTCCCGAATAGGTCGTCCGATTTTGTGATCAAAGACCTAAGCGACCCCTGAATGACCTTTGACCCCCGTATCTGTTACGCCTTTCGGGTAAATTACTGATAGTGTCATTAACCTATTTAAAAGTATTTAAAACAATTGAAAGGTCCTTCCAGGTTGGACGGACTAAGTACTGGAGACCTACTGTATTTTGTGCAATTTAAATAAAACAGGCTGACTGTAACCATTGGTTTACATGTTTTATTTCTTGGAAATAAAACATGTAAACTAATGGGTGCATTGAGCCTGTTTCGTTTTTGTTGTCCCCGCCGGAGTAAGTTCGGAATGGGGACTACAAAATGGGCTCCATCCGTCCGTGAGAAAATATTAAACCCTGGAATGTCTGTGATAACAATTTTAATCCTATCTGTCTCAGAATCTGCTTGGAGAATAAACGATAGGATTTGTTTTTTGCCTATCCTAAATAAATCGTGTCATATTGGATGGGCAGTCCAATATTTTGAGTAGTGGATGCCGGCATAGCCGGTATCCACTACGATATCATTCTTATTCAGTTTTGGTTGTTTTAATCACCGAAAATATTTTTATTTCAATAATATTAGTTAAAAGGGCAAAAATATTCCCCCGCTGTCAAAAATGAACCAACCCGTACTAGCTGCGTGCACTGATTAACCTTATATACGCGCGCATAAACACGACGCACTATCTATTATTATGCATCTGTGGTGCAATACCACCGTGCGATTAGCGTGTACCGCCCAACACTGCACAATACGCAAAAAAATATTGGGCATTTGGTCATGCAACTCGTCAAGCAAAATACTCTGTTTTATTAATTTTGAAGCCATTTACGAGGGGTGATTGATAAGTTCTAAGCCTAAGGTAGAAGGAGATATGCTACAAAGTTCAAATTTACACCATCTACAGTTTCATTCTTCAAATGAAAATTCCAGAAGTTTCATGTGTATATCTGTTCTATTTTTTAACTTGCAGGTAATCAAACATTGAGAGTTTTGCCGGACCAATTGAAACAATTACGCGAGAAAATTAGAAAGTTGAGGAGAGGAAAGCTGACATCAGGGGTGCTGTTCCATCATCATGATCATAACAATGCCGCAGTCCATAAGTCTATGGTAGCCATGACTGCAATCCATCAGTGTGGCTTCAATCTGGTAGAACATCCAGCCTATTCACCCGAATTTGGCACCGTCTGACTACTATCTCTTCCCAAAGATGAAATAGGGACTCCTCAACTTTTTAAATTTTCTCGGTTAAATTGCTTCAATAGGTCCGGCAAAATTCTCAATGTTTGATTACCTGCAAGTTAAAAAATAGAACAGATATAAACATGAAACTTCTGGAATTTTCGTTTGAAGAATGAAACTATAGACGGAGTAAATTTGAACTTTGTAGCATATCTCTTTCTACCTTAGGCTTAGAACTTATCAATCACCCCTCGTAAATCTATTTTTGTCAAGTCGGCTTCTTCTTGCATAAAATAATAATACGGATGGCCTTGTTTTCGGCTGATAACAGAAAATATCGCCCTCGCCAAGAAAATATCAGGCTCGTCTTCGACTCGCCTGATATTTGATCTAGGGTCGGGCGATATTGTAGGTGTTGATCCCTCAGCCATCCAATATTATATAAATATCGTCTCATATAAGATAGGCAACAACCAATGATATTGCGTGTTTGCTTACTAAACCCCGCCCACTGAATAAGAATTAGTGTATGGGTGGAAGGATATTCAGCTGAGCTCTTATGTACGTACATTTTTGTCAAAGGGAATGTGGGACAATTAAAGGGGCATTCTTTGATGCAAATGAGCTGAATTTCTGTGATAAAAATGTTAACACTATCTGCTGTATCTTTGAAACAGTATATATCAGATACGCAAAATTCCTTTGCTACATGAAAGTCCATCATGGCATGCATCTTTTTTTTTTGTGATTTTAAAGTGCATGATATATGCGACCTTTGAACCATTTTGCCAACATTTCTTTTGTAAATAAAGTACATTTGTTTACCAAAGTTGGTTCCCATTTTTCATGTTGCAAACTACGATGACAGGCGACAACATTCGAGTTTCCGTACCCTGACCCATCAAGGTTTCCGAATTCATAAGTATGTCAGAAAAAGGTGTGTCAGATGGGTCAGGTTATGGAAACTCCCCAACCACACTGGCTCTCGCAGTCCTGTTCTATGGGCCAATTTGGTTCACATGCATTCTTGGTTCTACTATCCATGAAGAGCTCCTTGCGTTTGAGGGAGCAGCTAAATATGTTGAAGTCGGTGGAGCCAGCTCACTGTTGATTGGTTGGGGTGGAGAGGTGATATCCACCAATGGACGAAAGGTAGGGCACTCATGAGAATTTGATCGCAGTTTGATGATGGAGAACTACATTGGCAGGTGGACGATGGTCGCAGCCCCCATCGTGCATATGCTGTTGAAACAAAACGATTCCTGTTCCAAATTCGGTTTTAGTGAACCCCATCTTGCATGGAAGATTGCCTACTAGGTGGCGTAGATGTGATATGATGAATGGTCTGGTCTTGTAGTATCTAGCTAGGCATGAATGTGTAGCTGGACTGATTTTGTAATTGGGTAATATGCTTAAAGGGATTAGCAGCGATCAGCGAGAGAATCGGAAAAATGTGGAAATGCATTTTTTTAATATTAATTAGCTGATAAGTGTGGTACAATTCCATATAACTGCTCCAATGTAGAAACAAACCACCACCAAATAGTGAAAAAAAATGAAGTATTTGAGGAAATTTGTCTACCGTCGCCCGCAACTAGACATAGGCGAGGCATCTCAAAATTAAATAAACAGGCTGATTGTGGTTTACACCAGGACAGAATAAAATAAAGATCAATGAGGTTTGTGTTTGAGGTCAAACTGTGTGATCAGGTGCACAATTATCACGCTGCAAAGCTGTGATATTCATCGGGAAGGGCTTTTTTTATCTCAATGGGGGTAAATTTGATACGTACATATAGAAATTACAGAATACAGATAAAGTACTGCCTTGGCTTTTAATGCATGGATTTCACAGCCAACCCGTGCAGTATGTTCGCATATCCATGCTCGTAACAAAAACATAAAAATATGAATTTTGATGATGTTTTTGAGGTTCGGATAGCAAATCCCTGCTAATCCCTTAACATGAAAATTGACCTTAATACATGACCATCAGCAAAAGATGATTTCTATAACTTCCTGCATTGAATCATGTAGCAGGCAGCTACGCAATTTTTGAATTAGGTTGATTATATTGGAGTGGGGCTGCATTTTTAGAAGCAATTACAAAACACTACCTTGAAATTGGTTTCCATCAGAGTTCGTCAGTTTCCATTTCTTTGGTAAGGTCTGTATGCTATCTAAACTGTCGTATGACACCGTGTCCAGCATCCATTGTCTTTCAGCGCATCTAGTAAAGATTGTCAAGGAAATCGGACTTTGTTGTGCAAGCCTGGGGGGGCACATGTATTCAAAGGTGGATATGATACATGAACAGGGATTTCCAAAATGCACCCTAAACAAGTATTTTCCCCCCTAAAAAACATACCCTAAACAAGTATTTTTGTCTGTTTTTGCTACACTAAAGAAGTATTTTTGTCAGTTTTTGCTGCCCCAAACAAGTAAGCAATGCACTGTGTCATTAATATACCTTTATTATCTTACTTTGCTTTACAATATTTTTGATCTCTGCTTAATTTGAGTATTACACATACATCACAATTTCAGGGTTTAGAAAAAACATACCCTTTTTTCTGCATTTTGCTGTTTTTGACACCCTAATCAATGTACGCGCGTACATCGCCTGTTGGAAAAAAGAGACCCTTTTTACGTGTTTTCTTGTTCACACATCATATCCACCTTTGAATACAAGTGGCCCCCGGGCGTGCAAGATGATGGTATATAAGCATGGTGGGAAAAAATTGGGAATCTAGGAAGCTTCTTCCTGGGAAAATTTGATGATTTGGAGGAAAACTTTGACTTTTCAGATACAAAAATAAATAAGAAGTTGTGGAAAATCTTTAGGAAATGTGGCTCACTCTCTGGAAAATATGCATTTTTGCCAGCCCTGATGGTAAGTGCAATAGCTGCCATTTGTCAGGAATTCCTATCAAACATACTATTATGCCAAGTCTTTGGTCAGTGGCTCTTGAAATGGTTCTTCAGGCAACAGATGAAGAACCATTTCAAGAGCCACTGACCCAAGGAAAAAAATCCTAATATATGGCTGGCTGAGATGAATATCACTATGAGTTACAATATGCTCGTACACCAAGGGCACAGTTCAGTGGGTTGTACTTGGACATACATTGACATGAACTGACCTTGTGTGATCAGGGTATCATATATCATACCAAAAAACCATGGGGTGTATTTTCTTAATACCTTGGTGAATGAAAGCTACTGAACTGTGCCAAGGGAATTGAGACTTAACTAGCTCATAGTGAGTGCTGGGTTGTCAGGCACTGAGTGCACAGTCACAACTATGAGTTAACAATAGGCCAATGACGTAAAATATAACCCAGACCCAAAGATTCTCCCGAAAAAAAGGGCGTAACCCAAAATCAGGTGCCCGCAAAAGTATTAATGAGCATACGCACTTCATTACTTGTTTGGGGGCACCACCATATTTGGTTTTACGTATGTCTATTTGGAAAGTCCTTATGCATTTTAGGAACACGCTAGTATTTTACGTTCGTCACACTTAGTGAGTGACACAACAACAGCAACTGTTGCCACATGCTATCTCACTGACTCAAATATCTCTTTTCCTAAGCAAAATTTAACAGGGGTCAGCGGGAGACTTTTGTGCATTAGGGATGCAGGAATCTTTTTTGAAGCATAGTTTCTTCCTTTCAATCGATTGGTTTTTCGCATAATATTGCAAGAAAAATCGGCCGATCATACAATGGAACACTGGGGAAATTCAACACTGGTAACATCATCGCGTGACGCACAGATTTTTATATGCGTGTGCGTGCGCCTCAACAGTACGACACGCGCGTGCTTACGCAGCACCAACCACGCGCGCTGTGTGTGGAGAGAAAACGGTTACGGGCTGGGGCTAAATTCCATAATACACGCGATTCTCCTCTTGTTTTAATTTCCACTCAAGAGCTAGGCTCTCGACCAAAGACCCAGTTCAGTGGGTTGCACCTTGTGGTACATACCTTGACATGAACTGACCTTGTGTGATCTGGGTATCATATAATCCATACCCAAAAAACCATGGGGTGTTTTTCTTAATACCTTGGTGAATGAAAGCTCCTGAACTGTGCCAAGGGAATTGAGATTTTACTACTCAAGTGAGGCTGGTTGTCAATTCACTATAGTTACATATGCCATCTACCAGGAAAAAAACGTTCAATGGGTTGCACTTGTACATACATTGACATGAACTGACCTTGTGTGATCTGGGTATCATATATCAATCCAACAAAACCATGGGGTGTATTTTCTAAATACATTGAGGAATGAATGAAAGCTACTGACTGTGCCAAGGGAATTGAGATTTAACTAACTAGCTCATAGTGTAATACCCAGAGGGTTTTTGAATCAATCCCCCAGTGATGCATTGCAATGTGTCCTATACTGTACTGTAACTAAACACATGTCAATACTTAGGATAAAAAGGTTGTTCCAAAAGTTCAAGAACAACAAAACATTCATGATCATGGAAAAACTTTCCCTAAGTAGCTAAACACTTTCCCGGGCTCGGTCCCGGAGCCCTCAGTGACTACCCCTTCCCTCGTGCAAACCGTCAGGGTGTTCTATGTGTTAGAATAGGATTTTTTGGGGATCACATGACCTATTGAGGTGAAATTTTCCCCAAAACTGGTGCATGTGGATTGACTCAATACACCCTCTGGTGTATACCTTAATCTATTTCCATTAATTCTGGGACACGAATGATCGAAAAAAAAACATCCTGCGTATATGCGTAGCCTTACCTCTAAGCGTATGTTGCCAAGTGCCCTTGACAACACACTATAGGAGGCATTTTAATGCAAGGCGCAGTAGGGCGTAGTCGTGCGTAAGTTTAATGCATGAACGCTTTGTCAAGCTCTCTGTGCGTACACCGTGTCCCAAAATTAAACATAACGGATTATACCATATTCAACAAGTAGTCAATGGATTTTTGCAACAGTCAGGTCTGGTACGGTGGTTATATTAATTCATATTCCTTCGACTGATCAAGAAAGTGAGCGTTATTTCAATCATTCTGTATACCTCAAAATTTGAGTTTGGAGGGCTATTTGAACTAGAATTCGTGGTTCTCGGCTTCGCGCTCTCTAAAATATATTCAAAGATATAAGCTGTGGCCGCCCCATGGACCTTTGCCCTGGCACATGACCTTTGACTCATCACATAGGAGGGATCCCATGGTGCAACCTATGACACAAGTTTGGTTCCATTGAACTTCAAGTTTTCATTTAGGTCATTTTTACATTTTTTTTAAGCCCATTTTTCAACTTGACCTCACATGACCTTGACCTCGGCACATGACCTTTGGGAACCGCATCAACATATGATGGATCCCATGGTGCACCTATGACACAAGTTTTGGGTTGTTTTTTCCAATGGGAAACTTCAACTTTTCAATTGAGGTTGATTTAAAAAAAACTTAACAATTTTCAGTGACACACACAACTACATACACACTACCTCCACACACACACACACACACGCATAACGGATTGCTAAGTGGTCCTGCCACTTATAGCTGGCGGCCCACAAAAAAATGGTACTCACATGTGCGTTTATTTGTCTAAAAGCCTGAACAGAGTTTCGTTCTCACGAACTGTTTGCATATAGGCCATGAAATGATTCCAATTTTGTGCACTCAAAGGTTGACTTTAAGGGTAGAATTTGCTCAAATTCAATTTGATGACATTCTTGGATATCTCAAAATAACAGAGTATAGTTTCAAATGTGTATTTTGTCTCAATTTCACAGTAAACCAAACTTAGACCAGTTCAATTTGCAAACTCATATTTTTTTTAAGAAATGTATCTAATTTTTCGGAATAATTTATAGTTTTTGGCTTATGTCTAAAATACTATTGATGCCGGCCCAAAAATCTGGACATTAGCTAATTGTTTGTAAACAGAAATGTTTCGAATCCAAACCTCAGTACTATTGTTGTCCCATTTTTCATCATTATCCATGTTTTTGGAGGAGTCCAAGTGTTGCAAATATGGGCATCCAAACTGATAATGATAAAATTGGATGAAATTTTATTCCCAATAATATTATTAATTGGTCTTGCTATGAGTTGTTAAAATATTGGGCTCGACTGCATCCTCGCCCAATATTTTTTTTTTTTTTAAAAATCATAGCTCGACCAATTACTTGTTGGGCTTATTCGATCCAATTTTATATTAAACTTGGTGTGTTGTTGGGTCAACTTCTGACTTGAGGCCTCACGTCCCACCCAAAACAAATTCTTAAACAGGCTTGGCAAATTTTAAGGCAATTTCATTGGCTGATGCCCAGATCTTCAATAATTAAACCCAGGTAGTACGCCCTGCACATTGACGTTATGTGGAGTTGATGCGCTCCCGTCATTCTGCATTTTTGCTACTTTGCACGTGCTTGGCAATGTTGTTTCTCGTTGCGGTAGTTCTTTTGCATTAACCAGGTTGTTTGATTTTTCCACTGGGTAGTGGCAGTCCTTTCTTGTTGTATTTAAGTCATAAGGATCATGAAATTAGGTTAAAGATTACCTTTAATTATAAATCTGTGTAAGAATGAGAATAAAGGTATGATTTTGGGAACAGGTACTCTCTTTACCACGAATTGAAACCAGCAATTCCATTATTTTTGCATGGAAGAACTTGGCCTTTGGCCTCGTTCTTCCACTTAAAGGCACTATCAGTGATCCAACCAATATTTGAAATTTGCAGCAGTCGTCTAAAAGTGAAGGATAAGTTGGTAGAATTCGTGTACGTATTTTTTCCAAAAGAAAAACGACAACAAAGGAATAAAACAGGAGCGTTCAAAGATAAGAATCTCCATTCAATTATGTGTTGTGTCCGTACGGACAGTAATAACTTAAATATCCGATTTTGTCCTTATTAGGTTGCTTTCACTGTCTTATCACTTGCAGGATATCTTTACTCGTAATATACATGCAAAAATCTAACTTTTGGTGATTTTTATTTCAATTTTGCCAATCACTGATAGTGTCTTTACAATAATGGCATCGCCTTGGTTTCAACTCGTAAAGAGAGTACTGGTTCCCCAAATCATAACTTTATTCTCAAAATCAAGACCCCCCCTCCGGAATATCCCACAATATTTGAAAGGATACATGCAAGCATAGTGTCTGTCGGTATCAGCTAGCCACTGTAGCATGTCGGCCACTGATGGCCATGTGGCTGTCCTGTGTGTTGCTTTGTCAAGGTCAAACTCTTCACTGTGTCTCTGGTAGGCAGATAATGAGTGAGTGTATTGGTAGTACAGCTTGCTTCTTCCATTTTGTAGAGTGTCCCTGTCAACAGAAAAATAACATAATAAAAATAAGGGGCTGACATAGTCTCTGGAAGCAGGGACAAAATATTTGTGGGTTATAATTTTTTTATGTACAAAAGTAGCGGGTTCATGAAATTGTAACATTTAAATGGGAGGGGTCATTCGAGACTCATATAAAATTGGATCGATTGAGCCCAAATTTATTGATCAAGCTATGAGTTGCAAAAATATTGGGCGAGATGCAGTCGAGCCCAATATTTTAAAACTCATAGCGAGACCAATAAACTTTGGGCGTAAATCATCTGATTTTATGATTATCATGTTTCGGGTCCGATATTTTCAACACTTGGACTCTTCAAAACATGACAATCAAGTAACTTGGCCCCGGAACTTGGCATCAAAATATTTCAAGATATACCAATTTTCAGCCTTTCTATCAACCTGAAATGTGGGTGGGTGGGGGTCATAAAACAAACTAACCATCCCAATATTTGGGACCTGTTTCCAAAAGAAAAAGAGCCTTTGTCTTGAGTTAGTACTCATCAGATAATACCCCAGATTTTACACTTAAAGGTGCTTGTTCCAATTGTCTTTGTCCCCACTCCCTAGTTACCCAGAAGAAGTATCAATTTTGATATTGGATGAAAAGGGACGGGAGGGGTGGGAAGGGAGTGGAGGGATGGTCAGAAAGATGGACCATGATCACATAGGCTTTTAGAGGTATGCTGTATGATTCAAAAATCACAAGCTGAGTTTGTGACTTTAGTGGTTAAAACGTAGATAAGTGTGAGATTCTTATGGTTTCATTTTACGAAATAAATGAAAGGTATATAATCCCAAACAGATTGTGTCCCTTCAACATACACGTGTCCTCGTAGTTTACACATTATCCCTTCCATAGACTGCACCAGCTTGACCTCTAACCTTCCCTGGAGGTCAGGATACGTCATCAACAGGAGCACACCCTCATGGTCAGTTGCTGCTCTACGACAACATTGAAGCTGTTCAGCAAGATTTCCTAGGGATTCTACCAGCGAGTGGCATTCTTGAATGACGTCTTTGAGGATGGTGATCTGTTGTTCAGCAGTCCTGAAGGCTTTCCTCAGCTGCTTGTAAATGGCATCCTCTGCTTGCATCACGGAAGAGGTGGTCTGAAATGAAGACGGGAGCCTGCAGATCGGTTAGATACTCACTATGAGTTACAATAAGCATCTACCAAGGACACAGTTCAGTGGGTTGTACTTGTACATACATTGACATGAACTGACCTTGTGTGATCTGGGTATCATATATCATACCCAAAAACAAGGGGTGTATTTTGCTAAATATATTGGTGAATGAAACTACTGAACTGTGCCGAGGGAATTGAGATTTTACTAGCTCATAGTGACTGATGGTCATTTGCCAAATTTAAATGAAAAGAAGGCCTGTCAAAATAACTGTCAACATTCAGTTAATCGCTTTGTCCTGCTGTTATTTGTCAGTTATTATCAACTTGATTCCCCAGGGGGAGGTGGCACTCACATATATGAAAGTGTGTAAGGCTTGCGCTTCCAAACCCAGTGGCATTCGGTGACCGAGGACTGAAAAAATAGGGGTCTTTGGGTGAGAAGTTCCGGTCTATTATTGTCTTGGGAAAGAAGCTATATTTGTAGCTGTCTTTGTTAGTGCCTATGATCTGGTATCAATTTTGGTGCTGGTGCCATGATGGACGCAGGACCGGCTGTAGGAGGTCACCCACTGGCAGAGCAAGAAGGCTTCAAGATATTTGCTTTAAGGGTGTTGCTCTACTATACTCTCGTGCCCCCACCAATTTTAGGGAGGGGATTCCAATGGGGTCACATTTTAAGCTTTTCACGAAGACAAAACTTTTTTTGGGATTCAACACAAACAGAATTGGACATGATTTTCTTGTAGCTCTGTAATTTCCTTCCTGTTTTATGGAAGTTTTCAAAAGTGTCAGTGGTGTGAATCTTTGTTATACAGTGGACTAGTGTAGAGTGGAATGCAATTGAACATCTTACGTGGACGCAAAGCGACAATTTGACAAATCTGACATTTTCTCGGCATGAAATTCAACTTTCTTGTAACCTTTGGGTGTGTTGTTTTAGTACATCAAATGTCTGTGTGATGTTCAAAGTAGGGATAGGTTTGGCTTAGCAGACATCAAAAATATTAGAAAAAAATCATTCTTATTTTTTATGGATTTTGGGTTTGCATCTGCAAATATTAATATTTAAATAATTTAGATCAAGTCAATAACAATTATCACAACGATTCTGAACTGATTTTACTGTTGGTAAGTAAAGGGGGGTGACAAATTTACTTCTTGTACTTTTAGCCTTACGAGCATTTCTATTATGCATGCATTTTTAAATAATTTAAGTATATGTTTTGTGTGTTTGTGTGTATTATTATATTATTTTGATTGGGAATGCTTAGCCTTAATTTTTTTGCCAAGAATTACTGAAATAATTCAAAGATTTCAATACATCTGTTAGCTTTGGAGTATGCAAGATAGAGATTATTTTCAAGTCAGAAGGGGGTTATGGCCATTTTGCAGAGGGCGTTGCTGTGTCTTTACTGGCAAAAATAAGTACTGAGGTCATGAAAATTCCAGATTTAATTGCCTTTACATCAGGCGGGGGCCCCCCCCATCCCCAAGAGTTTCAAAAAATCAGGAAAAACAGGTTTTTATAGCAATAGATTACGTTAACAATTAGGGTTTTTAAACCTAACTGAGTGGATTTTGTAATTCCCCCCATGAATGTTTCACCCCTCTAATATGATTTTACCTGGCAACCACCCTGCTTTACATCTGCTTAAGATAAATGTTACACAAGCTGTGGTTTTGGTGTACAACTTGGGGTTTGGTTTTCACAACAATCAAAGGGATGGCCGGGGGGATGCCATCGAGGTCAGATTCTAGACCTTTGGACTAATGATGGATTTGACAAAAAAGTACAGTGCAGAGAAATCCTGGTGGCTCAATCACCACTTGTTCTAAACCAAACTCAGCACAAATCTCAAGTTAAATGCTTCTAAGATATAGCCAGTGGTGCGCTGTGCCAGGGGCAAGATGCTAATGTGGCGAAGCTTAAGCCCAGAAGCTCTTGGGTTTTAGCATGTTTGGAACTTCAGCAGGCTTCACAGGGTTTTCTCAGTTAAGAACATAGATAAGGCCTACTGCTGTGACAGTGTCAATTTTATATTTTCCCAACATCATTTCAGCGCTGAGGTCGCGCCCGTGGCACTGCCCCCATCTACGCCACTGGATATAGCAGCATTTTGAGATCCTGGGGAAACAGATTGGTTCTCCCAATCAATATCAGGCAGATTGAAGTCGCAATGACTAAAGTAAATTTGGCATTTTTTGTTGTTTCTGGCTTGGAAAGAGACTCATAACGTGATCAAAATAATTCAACACTGTTACAATACAGTTGAGAACGGTTTAGAACGAACACAATTAAAACAAGAGATAGGACGTTCAGATTTCATACAAGAATTTAAAGAGGGGCTCACTTCATAATGATTAAGATTAGGCTTAGTTGTATGCAGTATAAATTTGATGATGCTTTTTGAAATAACATCGCTATCTGTGACCGGGGGGGTCTTAAGGGGGTACGGGGATGTGCGGCGAGAGTTGCATTTTCAGCAAGTTTGGCATCTCAAATGTACCTTGATCTTGCAAATTGTATATGAAGGGTTGATTCTTGTTGTTCAAGTGATTTTCCAATCAGGTATGAAGAACACATGCATGATGCAAATACGAGTGTGAAAAATAGTGAGGCCGAAAATGCATGGACTCAAAATACATTTAACAGGTTACTTTTTCTCAGCTTAAGGGGGCTGTGAGGCTTTGAACCAAAAACCTCCACCAAAGGAAAGCAGGTATAATAATTAGGAGTGTAGCAAATCTGTCATTTTTGGTATATTTTCGGGGTAGTTGTTGAAACACCCGGCCGCACATACCCCTACACACACCCACACAAATTAATTTAGGCAAGAAACACAACGTCAGTGTCATGAATTGGTCAATTCAAAATATTGTTCATGTTTTCTGAACGTCCCTGAATCAGCTTAAAGTTGACTCAGAGATTTGAAATTAGTATTTTTTTGTGCTAATAATGAAAAATAGTCAACTAGAAACTAAAGATAGTAACCTAAATGCACAATTCCGAAATTTGAGATTGAACGGATTTTCGTTTGAGCAGAAAACAATTATGTGTAGTATTAGGTCCCATAGGATACTGTGTATAACAAAAAATTCCGGTCCGGATTTTATAACAAAGTTGGTATTTTAATATGAAGGAATTCGATGTAAGCTTAGCATTTCACACAGTGATTAGTATATGGACAAGCATTATGTAATGCAAAAAACATGATTTTTTTGGAAAATTGAGGGCGCCCTCCTCAGGGAAATCTCTGGAGCGGCCTTTAATTTAGACGGCAATATCTTGATATACAGGCCCCGACACGTTTAGAACCCCCTAGCTACTTGAAAATAATAATCATTTACTAACGAGTGACGGCTATCCAGATTCAGGCGTGGGGGGCGGTACCCGACATGGATGCTTTTAAAATGGCAACACTTCTCTCTGTACGGGAACAATTCAGCTTCAGGGCGTTGACGGTACCCGACATGGATGTTGTAAAAACTGGCAAACACTTCTCTCGTACAGAGTATAAAATTCGGAAAAGGACACACAGTCGCAATTCATGGAAAGGGTTATCCCACGGACCGTTGCCTATCATTTTTCAGAGAATTCTATTTCAGAAAATAGAATTGGGGCGAAACTAACAAGTTAATCGATGGATGAAAAAGCCGGTCGCTTCTTCATCAACAAAGTGGTTTTACGACCAATGCCAATCTTTTATACGGCGAACATTTATAAGATGTGGTATATATATGACGGCATTTAATAAGGAGTAGCGGTTTATTCCGTTATTAGAAACAGAAATACTAATTATAAAAAATAAACAATGCACAAAAATCCCAAAAAGAAGCTTTTAAATATCATATTTGTCCATATGAAAAGCAAATAGAGCTTTTTAAAACAAAGAGTGTTACAGTAACTTGTAAGTCAAAATAAATGAAGAAAATAAATTACGAGAACACTTTGGAAAATTTATTAAATTTTATGTTGTAGGTGAAAAAAATATGAAAACAGTGTTGATTGAAACTTACCCCCCCTCTCCCCCGAAATAATATATTGCATTTATTCCGTCATTTTAGATAATGGAAAAATCACATATACTATACCACTTGGGGCCACAGATATTTACAATTTGCATAGAAAAAGCCAAAAACTATTATAAATACCTATGCACTTGAATATATAATTGAAAAGTGTTGCCTCAATTACTCTCAAAGTTTTAATGACGGAATAAAGTGCCTATGTTAAATAGGAATATCCACAATAACAATATAAAATAGGCCTATCTTGAAAGAATGACCACCTAATACCGGGGGGGTCCTGTAATATCTAAGACTCTTTTAAAGGAGACTCAGAAGGATTTCCTGAGGAGGGAGGGCGCCCTCAATTTCCAAAAAAATCGTGTTTTTTGCATTTACATAATGCTTGTCATATACTATCACTGTGTGAAATTGCTAAGCTTACAATCGAATTCCTTCATATAGAAAATCACAACTTGTTATAAAATCCGGATCCGGAATTTTTGTTATACACAGTATCCTATGGGACGTAATACTACACATCACGGTTTACTGCACAAACGAAATCCGATTCTCAAATTTCGGAATTGTGCCTTTTAGGTTACTTCTTTAGTTTCTAGTTGACTATTTTTCATTATTACACAAAATATAATATTTCGAAATCTCTGAGTCAGACTTAAAAAAAAAAAAAAAAAATTTTCTTTTGTTTTCGCTCCGCCACATTACAAATCCCCTTTTCTTTGTCCTAGAAGTCCAAGACAGTGAACGGGTGTCTAAAATTTAACTTCTAAAATATAGCTCCACACACTACAAAAATGTTGTTTTTGATCCGTGTTATTTTTTTTCAGTCATTCTAGCTAGAAGCGCCTTTAGTTCTAGGGCCAACTTTTCTCCGACCTTCATCTCTTCTTTCTTGTTAACCTTCTTCCCCCCAAACTCCCGAGCCCCCTCTTTTGCGTTAAAATAGCCCCCAACAGAATCCCTTTCCGTCCTACGGACGGGAGGAATAATAATGAATGTTATAACAGAAACGGATTGCCGCGTCACTATATATAATCTATACTCTTGTTATACGACCCGTGCCTATCTTTTAATACAGGGAATTCTGAGTGAGAACAATAGAAAGGGTCGTATAACAAGAGTTAAGTATATATAGAGAGACGAATTCCTTCGTTGTATATTATACTCTGTTATAAGACCGTGCTATCTTTTAATAAGGGACTCTGATTGAGAATAGAACGGGTCGTTATTAACACGTACAAGAGTAATATATCAGTGGACGAGTAGAGCTTGTCATGGATTGAGAAGAACATTCTTAAATATTCCTTCCGTCCGTAGCGAGAAAAAAGGGGATTCTTTTGGGGGATATTTTTAATCAGCAAAAGAGGGGCTCGGTAGTTTTGGGGGGAAGAAGTTTTTAAACAAGAAGAAAGGTTGAACGGGTCGTAAAATTTAACCCTTAAATATACTCTACACACACTACCAAAAATGTGTTTTTTAAGATTAAATTTTTTCTGGCCGCCAATTTCTACCTAAAGCGTTACTTCGATAAAGCCACTAAAATTTTATACGGACCCGTTACCCCTCCTTCTTCCTGCTTAACCCCCCATTTTTCCCCACCAAAACTACCGAGCCCCTCTTTTGCTGCATATGAAAACTACCTCCAAACAAAAGAATCCTTTTCTCGTCCTACGGACGGGAGAAATTAATATAGAAATGTTATAACCGGTATAACAGAAAAGGAATGCCGTCTAATAATTTTATTGTTGACGTGTATTATCCTTTTTTATATACTCTTGTTATACGACCCTTGCCTAGTTTTTATTACAGGAGGCATTCGGAGTAGAGAACAAGTGAGAACGGGTCGTTATAACAAGAGTATATATAGAGAGAGAAAATTCCTTATTCTATATTATACTTTGTATAAGGGAACCGGTGCCCTATCTTTTATACAGGGAATTCTGATTGAGAACAATTAGAACGGGTCGTATAACCAAGAGTATATATTATACACGTGACGAGTAGAGGCATCCGTTGATTAGAAACATCCTTAAATTATTCCTCCCGTCCGTAGGACGAGAAAAAGGGGATCTTTTGGGGGGTATTTTAATGAGCAAAGAGGGGCTCGGTTAGTTTTGGGGTGAAGGTTAAGCAAGAAAGAAAGGAATGTGAATGGGTCGTATAAATTTTAACCCTCCAAATATTTGTGCTCCATACACCCACAACATTGTGTTTTAATGAAGGTTTGATTTTTTCATGTCCAGTCTTCGCTACAACTCGCAGTTATAGAAACCTAAAATTTTATAAGACCCGCCATACTACAAATAGATTCCTAAAGTTTTAACAGATTTTAATTTATGTCACTCAATTTTATACTATGATTGTTTTGGTCAGAAATTATTACAAAACATTCTCCGGATTACACTATTTATATAATGGGGCTTCATGCGCGCTCATGTTTTCAAAGGAGCAATATCACATGTGCTTCCTTATGTCATTGTGGTTATTCGCGTATTGAACAATGCATTTGCATTCCCGAACGTTTGACAATTATCTTGATCGTGATCCTCTTTTTCAACTTATAGCACAAACACAATCAACATATTCATTTGACAGTGATGGTTAACAATCCGTCTTTCAAATTGGCAGCTGCACGAACAAGCTTTTACCGGACACTCAACAATATTTAAAAGTCGTCTATGTTGCCTCCGGGCACCGCTACGCCATTGCCATACACACGCAAAAGAATCCGCAAACCACCAACAAAGTGAGGCACGTCGTGCTAATTAAGATGTTCACCAACCCCTGCACCATGCATTGCATGTCGTGTGATCTAATCCAACCATTCTGGACGTGTCGTCATGTACAATCAGTGGAAATCCGATGCGTCGTGACAGAGGTTGCGATAAGTCCATGTGAATTGAATGTAAAACATAAACATCAAAACTAGGAAAACGGTATAATGAACGATGTAATGATGGGAAATGTTTTGAATAAGTGTGGTTTTGCTTGTGTGATATCACCATGTCAGTAGCATTAAAGACGATGTCAGAACTAAACCACTGACATTTTCGCTATATGGACTTTGACGATTGCAACACAAATTGTACTAAGTGTCTATGAAAGTATGCTGAGGCAAATGGGAATAAATGTATGGGATATTTGACTCAGGTGCACGCTTTCTGTGCTTTGGTATATCGCTATAAGTGACCCAACAGGTTAATTATATTAAGAGTGGCGCGCTTTTTTGAGTATGTGTAAGGATGTTGTAAGAGTTCGTTTGTGAGGCTGCATCAACGTTTTTGTAAATCCAACCACGACATTTTTACAATCAGATTAAGGCCCCAGAATTTTATGTATTTTTGCCGTCTTTTTTAGACTATTTGGCTCATCTTTTGAACTTTAATCCTTTAGTAGGGGCAGAAGAAGCTACTGCATTTCGCGGGAGGCAGTTTGAACATGTTAGACATTTAGGTCTATATCTTCATGGACCAAGGGATTTCAAATACAGATTTATGCTTGGAAACATCAAGCAACATGCATTACGCAATATCTTTGATGAAAAACAGTCGCCGTTTTAAGAAGAGTTGCAAATTAGGCCTAGGGGGGGTAAATGATCTAGGGACATTGTGAATATTGGGCCTTATTTTTTTGGGGCATCGCAAACAGAGTAAATAGGTAATTTGGGCAATCGCAAACAGAGTAAGTAACTGCATGACGGAATAAAGACCACGTCACCAAAGGGTGTGCAGGATTATGCCTATGCAGTAAGGCCGTTTGGTCACATGATATGGTCGTGTTTAAAAACGGTCTATTCATTTTCAAATTTCTAGCTATTAATCAGTAGGCTTATTGGTTCTCATAAGCGTCCGGACATCCAAATTGCCTTATTACGGAAGGCGGCGATCATAGCATTGCACTTTTAATTCCGTTTAAAAACAGGACCCTATGATGATGATAAGTGAATTACCACGATACAAAGTGACTAAAAAACATGATCATACCATCCAGTTCATTTTGCTTGCCCAACAATATTCCCAAAAAAGAAATTCCGTTTTAATGTCCTTTGACGGGAATTTGCCGGTTTTTGTTTGAACTCCACGAGCTCTATAATATTATAGAGACAGAGACAAATTAAAGACTTTGTTATAGGGACCCTTTATAATTATTCGCAAAACCCCAGAATTAATCGTACAAAAAGATATTACGAGTCGTTGTAACAAGAAAAAAAAAGAGTAAATATAGTGGCGGGTCGGTTGTTGTTGTAACAAGAGTATACTATAACATTGAGACTAGGGAGACGAAGTCCGTCGCTATATTTATTAAACTTGTTATACGACCGTGCCCATCATTTTGTACAGGGTGTATTGAAGTTGAGAACAATAGAACGGGTCGTATAACAAGAGTATAATAGATAGTGACGAACCTCGTGGGATACCACATTCCCGCAAACATTTAGCCTTATAGGCCTATTTGCCGCACGTGTTTTAACAAACTCAGCCTCAGATGCAGAAGTGGTGGCGCTCGTTCATATAGCCAGCTCTTAATTTTCAGCAAGCTAGGGGGGTCCTAAACTTTACGGGGCTTATAACAAGAAGAATGCCATTTAGCTTTGAATTGAGCTATAAAGCAAGGTAGTTGTAGGGAAAGAAAAGAAAAATCAAAAACAAACATGACAAAGTTTACCCATAACAGGCGGTTTAGCAAAGCCTTTGGCAAAATGATTAGTACAATCGTCAAAATCGTGTATTGTAGGACGTATCAAGCCTGCTGAGAAGATTGCCCCCCTTGGGTGGTTCCGTTCTATTCCGTGTATTTCCTCCAATGAGTTGTAAAAGACACCGGCACCAGCCATTGGTTTAGCGCAACAACAGTGTTGGTCTTAGAATACCCACAATCCCCCAATATCGTCATGGCAGAAAGAATTCACCGTTCTTTCAAATGAACTCTTTATACGTAAGAGGCACCGTCACGAAACAATCGCAACGCAGGAGAATGGATGATGGTTACACCAGTTATCAAAATGAGCAGTCATATACTAACATTAGGACACAATCACGATTTGAAGCTCTTGACCAGCACACAGAGGGATTTTCTGGCTATGTAGGGATTTATAAAGAGAGTATTTCAGGTGATCCTGTACTTGGGGTCCACGATATCTGTATGGGTTATTACTATTTTATGGTTGAAGCTCAAGTTTAATATTCAGCATCAAGGTTAACTACGTCACCTAAGTGTGTTTTGGATCCCAATATCTCTATTATGCAGTTTATGTACCAAATTTAGCTTAAATCTGATTGGAAAAGTATTTTTTCTTCCTAAATATGATCGTGGACCCCAATAAGGGGATCGCCATAGTTCAAGCTATTTCAATTCGCATTTTGAGGCCGATCCTATTCTTGGGGTCCCTCGACAAATATAGGGATGTTACCGTACTTTAGAATCAGTTTAATCTTGAGCATCAAGGTTAAACAGCTCCCCTTAATGCTTTTTTTCTTTTTTGGATCCACCTCATCTATCTATGAAAGTCCAACTTTATTCAAAAAAAAAAAGTTAATTTTACCTGATTTTGGTCCACTTTAACAGAAAATCGGCATGAAGGGGATTGAAGTAGTCGAGAGTGGCTCTTACCCCACCTCGACACTACCTCCCTTTTATGCCATTCTGGGGCCGGTACGCATGTAAAGCTGAGGGCAAACTGTGTATGGTTGGCCGTTCCGCCAAAAACGCGTACCAAAAACCATTCGGTGGCAAGTCAAAACGTAGCATGGTTCTTTCAAAAACGTAGCGCGTGGGTCCGTCATTAACGGACGCACATGGTTGCTGACAGAACGTACGTATGGACATTTTCTATATAACTTCTATGACATTTTTAACGTACGCACAGACCGCGATACAATTTGGCATAACTTACGCATGGTTTTGGCCATACATACATGTGGTTCTTTCATTAGTACAGCAGTTTTGGAATGACAAAACGCGTGGTTCTGTCATACGTACGGGTGGTTTTGTTCTATGAGTAATTGTTTTCCGCGTCAGTTATGAAGAACCATGCATACGTTTTTGACTTGCACGCGTCTATGGTTTTTGTACGCGTTTTGGCGGGAGGAAAGCCAACAATAAATGTGAGGCTGAAATCAAATGCATATGCAGCGCGTATCCCGCTTATTGTACTGCGATCCTTGACACGCTAGTCCAGCCACTTTACGCGTTCGATTACGCTCGACAAAAACAACCCGTTCCACGCTATCGATAGTCATCTCTACTCCACGTCAAGATTGTTTCAGGATACTTTTATCCAATCGACAAAGTCGACAAAGTGTAGCATAGAAAGGCAGGCTAGTCGGTTGGTTTGTCCAGGCCTATCCTAGACAGTTTGCTATATAGCCAGGATACTCAAATAATGTATCTGGTTAACAAGGACGTATTGCATGCAAGGAATGTACACTAGTTGAGTAACCGGAACTCCACAACTTTACAATATATCATATCAATGAGGCGACTTAATTAAATTGGTTGTGGCAATAATTATTTAAGCCTAGGGTCATTTCAAGATACAAAACTTCGTAAAGAACAGGCCTCTAGTCAGAGAACTGAAACTTGTTTCAAGTTTAAAATGTACGTGTCAACCAAATTTTGAGTTTAGACTAGGCCTAGGACTGGCCTAGGCCAGCCTAGCTAGGCCCTAGGCTAGGCTTAGCAGGCATGTAGGCCAGCAGTAATAGGTGTTTATTCAGTAATCGTACATAAAAAGTTGAGATTAATGATTAACATATAAAAACTGCTGGCCTGTTTAGCATTACCGGGCGTTGCAGGCCAAAAGTTCGTATTCGGCAAATAGCTCTTCAAGATACAGCAATTATGTACTAAGTGTTACACACAGCGACAATTATCCATCGACCTCGCTCACAGTCCGCCAGCGACATCCCATTACTCATCCGTGATTCGCCAGGCGCATGCGTGAGATTCTGGTAGTTAGAAAGTGAAGGTTACTTACACCAGCCAATCACAAACAAGTAGGTGATTACTTACTGATGGCGGGAACTACGACTCGTCGCTGTCCTTCATGATATAGCTCGAAGCTATACATGGTATACCATAAGCTATGTATAATGGCTATCAAGTTAAAAGCATTTCGAAATAATCCTTTGTGTGTGTAATTAAAATAGTCCACTGAAACTAAATATAGTCACGCCACACAAAAACTGTTCGAGTCCAAACCTGAGATGAATCTGATTTTTCCTTTTGATGTTGTAAACCTTAAAGGTGGGTGACCGCATCAAGGTCCGATTTTGTTATATGATGTTTTCTCACTCACATGGAAGCATATTGTAACGAACCAGGGGTAGGGGTCAGTTAGTCTTCCGTAGTCTATACAGGGAAATTAAGGGAAAATCTGCCTGTGGATATTTCTTACTTACCAGGACATAAAAAGGAATGGGACGTGATTTTCTAGTCTACAGAGAGATGCGGCTGATGGTCGACATAACACGATATAATTATCATACTTTTGGTAGCGTCTAAATAAGTCGTTCATTCACCTTAGTTGATCCAGTATCAAATAAACCTCTTTAATTGTATCTCAATCAATCAAGAATTTGCACCTGTGACGCATCAAAATGTCTGTGCCAATAGATCTTGATGCACATTCTGTATAAGGAAACTCTAATCAGGAAGACTGCCGTCTTGACGGATCCCGAACAGCTCATCCGAAACAGTAACTCTTCAACTACAAGCATTGACAAAGTGCACGTTGTGTACCATAATTTGTCTTTCATGTTGTGCTATAATCTTGAACACCTTTCAGAAGGTTCAACTCTTTGAATCTCTTTACCTTATATTCAACTAACCTTTGATCATGTAGTCGAAACACCATGTGACAAACTGCGACGCACCTCTTTGAGGGAAACATAAGCATTACTGATCGTGTAACCTTAACGAGACATTTGTTTGCCGTACTTTATCGAACGTTTTACATCAACTTGTTCTATCTGCATATGCGCACTTACCATTCTTACTTTATAGGCCTCTATTTCCCTTGCATATGGGGGGGGGGGCCCCCCCCACCTGATATTTGTTCACCAGTATCTGACTTCCTATAACTCTTAACTCATAAAAGTACACACGGACAAACTATTTTACATGGCAAGTGTCGTCTATTATTCTTTTGGTTCTTTATCTCAAATCATTACGTTAGCTGCTTTATTGGGTATAACAACATTTGAGCTCAGCACAGACCCTGTCTCACTTATTATGGAGATAATTTTAGTGACCAAAGAAAGGACTTGAAGCACATTGGTGTTAAAATTCCAAACTAGTTATAAAAAAGCCCAAAATCCATTTTGTCCACCAAGATTTAGATGGGTCCTAGATAGCCTTACCAATCAAGGAGGAGAATTTCCCCTATGAGGGTTAAGTCTAGGATGCCTGAATCAAGGTAGGTGAATTGTACAGGTCTCTACACTGGTGTAAAATAGTCATAATGTGACACCATATTGAACCTTCAGTGAGGCATGGTTACTGGTTAAGTGGTGTATTGGTGGACACCCGTATGACACTTTGAGTATGGGCACGATTTGACATGTCGGATAGCATGGTCTATGCTTATGTCAATAACTGCCAATTTAAAGCATCAATGTTGTACCATGTCTTGGTTCATGTCATGATTGTGCCTACCTCTCTGATTTACATGCCCCGACATATTGATCATTGCGTTATACCATGAAACCGTTGGTGTAGGCTATGGTCTTGCCTAGATTCATGTCATGGTTAATGCATGCCGTGTCTAGCATAGTGCATGTACTGGACAGAGGAAAGGAGAGAGAGTTGTGTTGGGTGGGGGGGGGTTGAAGGTATTTCCCACACCTGGGGATAGATTCATTACAAAATGGATAGGGGGAATGGTGATGTAGTGTTTGTTGAGTGGGAGGGAGGAATGAGGGGCTGGGTATTTATCATACATGGGTATGGATTCATATGAATCCTCCCCTTGCTTCCATGTGCCGCCGCAAGGCGGCCAAAGCGCAACTGATTCCTTTTCCATTTCTCCCCGGACTTTATTACCCTTCTGGGCTAAACCAGAAACATTCCAAAATGCCTATGATTGGTTACTTTACACTAATAAGTTCCAAGGACTCCAAATTGGGCCAATTGGTTCAAACTACCCGGAGTAGTCACTATCGAATTAGGTAAATGACATGGGTATGCGCGCTGATACTCTATACGCCTCAGGCATTACAATACGTACGCACCTTACGCGACTAATTTGACAAAGTTAGATATTCTACAAGACCCGATTTTAGGCTAAAAATTGGAATATTATTTGGCGATTTTCTTTAGAATATCTAAAATAATAAAAATCTGGCCTGGTTACGATGTGAAGAATAATACGAGGAAGGTTCTGAGTGTCTGAACGAAGGAGATTTCGCTGCCCAACTTCAGAACTCTCCATTATAAACAATAAAATGGCTGGCTCGCAACCTTTCTCTGCAGGGGTAAAAACGAATATTTCAGAGTTTACAACCTCATATCATGGAATTACTTTTAAATAATGAACTTGCATGAAACTGAGGATTATATCAGCCACTCTACAAGGTCTGTCATTCGCAAATCTTCGTAAGTGCACTCGTTTTAATGGACGGGAAAAAATGACAACCAAAAATTCTGCAACCTGGCACTGTGATTGTACATTGTCAAAATATACGTGACCAGGTCTAACACTCCTTCGTTCATACCCCTCTCCTCTAAAAGACAATTTAGCCTCATAGAAAAGTGCTCGGGTCTGAGAGTGCTAGTACCTAATTGTCTTAAGCCTGGATGGTGCCTAAAACTTTGAGCGAAAAAAGAAAAGTGGTATTAAGTCTCACCGGAAGTCACCACAGAAATAAAAATATAGTGTAATGTTGAATGGAAAAATGCACATGACAATTACTTTATTTATCAAAGAAAAATCTGTAAGTCTCCAAAAAATCAATATAAAGTGATGCGTCATGTGTTAATCGTGGACTTTCAGATCGGGGGGTACAAAATAGCAATAAGGAGCTATCACAAGGAGGTGGGGGGGGGCGGGACGCGGAAAATCTGGAATCAGGAGGATAGGAAAGGGCCTCGCGAACGTGGGTCAACAATAAATGCGTGAGTTAAAGGAGTTTCGAATCAGTAATTCTAGGTCCGCCTCTACTGGCTGCTGAGTAACTGGAACCTGGTATTTAAGGTCGCCTTCACTTGGCTTGTTTAACTAACATCATGTAATATACATAATGCTTTAAGTCGCCTTTACATGGCTTTGAGTAACACATAAACAGTTATTAAGTCGCCTTCTTTTAGGCTTTCTTAACGTTCCATAAAAAAACATAACATTGTATTAAGTCGCCTTTACGTGGCTTTGAGTAACAGTTACCATTACCAATTAAACTAAGTTAGGTGGGTCGACTTTACTTTGGCATTCTATGTTACCTATAGCTAATTATTCGTGTTGTCCTAGCCTATTTTTAAACTCTACTTCAGGAGGAAGCCTCTCATGGAGTTGCTACTCCTATCGTATGCACAAAGTGAGTTGTGAGAGTTGGATGAACTCTGGACTCCTGCCCGATTAAAAAGGAGCTCCTTAAGTTCAGGACTTGTTCTTAATTTGGCAGGAAGTCCAACACTCCCTCCTCACTCTAGGTACAGAGGGGGACACAGATTAGTCGCCGTGTGCTCGACCATGAAAGCAGGTTGCACCGGGTTTACAGGTAACCAGTGGCAAGAAAGATCTCCTGCTCATTAGAACTGACACTAACATGACTAAAGTATTTGAAATGGGGGGTTAATATTTAGACCCAAAAATGGTAGTTAATTTATGCTATCTTCCAATCTGCAACCAAAACTACTTCAGAATTCTGCAAAACTAGGCATCTTATTCCATCTGAGGTATATAATGTTCACTTTCATCTTCCAGTCATCATTAGTAAAGGACTAAAAACCACAGGAACGGTAGAAGTGGAAAGGCTTTAATCTAATTGTGTTAAATTAGTGCGCCTTGGGAAATCTCCTCTAGTTTCTTTAGAAATTCAAGGGAACGGGCATGATCTTGACAATCCCAAATCTTATAAAATGGAGGGGGGGGGGGGACATTCAACATGACATCATCTAATCAGCTCTTTCAAGTCCGTACAGCTGGGAATTTTACGCATGCCACAATAATTGGTGATGCGGATGCTGTCTTGTCGATTTTAATTTTTAATTAAACCCAGACTAGGACGGAACTTTCACGAGAAAAATCAGGGTAAACTGATTATCTCACAACTGACTTCAACATCAGAAGATGTGAAATATCAGGTAGCAAAATCGTTGGCCTTGAAACAGGGGACTGTACCACCCACACAGAAATGTGGTTCTGTAAAGTCTGCTATGGATTATAGTCCAATGTAAACTAAGTTGAAAATGCATGGGGTAAACAAGGGTTGGCATTGTTCGATGTGTTGTTGATAAATTGTTGTATGTATTTTTATGTTCAGGTAATGAAGTGGATAACGGTCAGTGGAACGCTTCTTCTTTAAAACTAAAGTTTCAGGTAGGCCTTCCTACCATGGCCGCCTTTGGTAGAGGCAAAACAATTTCGGGACTAAACGTCCCTTTGGTACCCCCGGGAACTACCAGAGCGACGTCCATTTACTTATTTGCCAGTCATTTTATATTTCAACCTGTTTTGTGTATCACATAATGTTTGTATGACAGTTAAAAAAGAGTGGAAACGACTGACATTGCAGATTTAAAAGGGTAATTCAGCGACGGTATCATCCATGAAAATTCATCGCAAGAAGTAGGCCGCTGAGTTTGCAATCCACTTGACTTCAACCCTATTACATACTCATGGGGAATACCATTGCTTCACAATCTTTAGATTTTTTTTTTTTGCTAATAACTTAAAAATAATCAAGGTCTTTATGGGTTTGCACGCAATGTCCCCTTATTTAAAACTCGTTAGATCTCTTATCAAAATAATTCTCTCGGTCCCCACTCTAGACTATTGACCTCTTACAGGGATCGCTGCAAAAATGCATGGGAGAAGGAAATTTCCAAATCATTGCGACGTTATCTGTAAGCCAAGCAATCAAATATACACAAAATACAGGGACTCCATATTTCAGGCCAGTACCGAAAACAGGAGCCTACCATATTGTCAGGCAGTACCAAAAACCAGGTCACTCCAATTTCAGAACAGTACAAAAAAAACCAGAGAAGAACTCAAATCTTCTCTGAACACCCACTGGTGCGCACCAGTTACTCCTTTGCGCTGCAATATGGACCTTTCCCCTCAAACCATTTCTCTTCGTGTGAGACTTCTCCCGCTTTATTTTTTTTATGAGTGCTTGCCCAATTCCACCCTATGATATGCCATCGGTCTATTATAAAAACACATTTCTCTTGTGTGGGACCCCTCTCTTCCATCTCATTATTTATATCCCCATTAATAACAAGCAGATTTCGCACTTAAAGCCTAATTTAAGTTTCAAAAGAGATCTAGCCGTGACAACCATGGAGTACTTTAAGGTAAGCCAGTAGTCAGTCAAGGGTTTTATATTGTCAGTCATGCTTTCACTTCTTCCAAGAGTCACCTCGGTTTGTGTTGTTTTGTGCAGTACAAGAACAAAGTGGGGACTCTGAAAATCATGATTCTGTTTTACTCGGCCACAATGCCTAGGGTATGTTTATACATTGTTCATTTGTTGGACATATATCTTTCAACTTCGTAGTTACTTGGACTTGCAGTGTAACATGCTTGTTCATAGCAGTGAAAATATTGACACAAGCACAATTATGGGTGGGAGGGGAGTTCGTTAAGTGCATCAATAACCACGTATCTGTATCTCGCTGATCTGCTTTAATCAGATCTTTCTAAATTGATGGTGGAAGTTAGGACGTCTTGTTGTTTTTTTTGGGGGGGGGTTCAGTGTTCTGCAAGCAAGTGAGTTTTTGGGGGGGGAACTATTTTATTAATTTACGCCAAAGGACTGTCCGTTTTCCTGTCACCAGACCTTTGTAATACGAGTACAATGTCTATTCTACATTATGACCCAATATATGGCATCCAGGGGCTAAACAGGGACATTCAGAAAGTAGCTAATGGGTTATACATACATTTGGTTCTTTAGCTTATTAACATGCTCATTAAAAGCTTTGCAACCATCTATAATCTCTCTTACATTGAAGTTTTCGTCTTTTAGGTCACTGGTTCTGTTCTTACACATTATTAATGCATTCCAGAGTCAAAAATAGGGGTCCACTTCCTTTAAATTAAAGAAAGCGAGTAATCCAACCGCTGCCACCAAACTGTAACGAGTTGTAACGAAAGGAGGTTAGCCTGGTTCACGTATGATTTGAAAATGTACAATCACAGTGCAAGGTTGCAGAATTTTGGTTGTCATTTTCCCCGTACATTAAAGATGGCACTTACGAAGATTTGCGAAAAGACGACCTTGTAGAGTGGCGATTATAATACCTCAGGATTCAAGGAAGTCATTATTTTAAAGTAATTTCCATGATTTGAGGTTTGTAAAAATCTTGAAATAATTCGATGGTTTACCTACGTGCAGACGAAAGTGGCAAAGCCGCATTTTATGTTTATATTGGAGATTTCTGAAGTTGGGCAGCGACAAATAAAAATTCCTACTTTTCAGATCAATCAGAACCTTCCTCGTATTATTCTCACAGCGTAACAGGCCAGATTTTATTATTTTTAATTATAGCTAAAGAAATCGCCAAAAATATACCAAATTAGTCCTCTAAAAAGCGGGTCTTGTAGAATATCTAACTTTTCAAATTATTAGTGCGGTAAGGTGCGTAGCTATTGTAATGGCCTGTGCCGTAAATAGGAGTATCAGGCGCGCATACCCGTCTCATTTACATAAGTCGATAGGTGCTCCGTAGTGTAACAAAATTGGCCAATTGGAGTCCTTGCGAACTTATTAGTGGCTAAAGGTAACATCGAGGAATTTTGGAATGTTCTGGTTTACGCACAGAAGGGTATAAATTCCGGAGAAAATGGAAAATGGATCAGTTGGCCTTTGGCCGCCTTTGCGGCGGCCACAATGGGGAAGCAAGGGGAGGATTATATGAATCGATACCCAGTGTATGGATAAATACCCCCCATTCCTCCCTCCAACTCACAACACACCATTCCCCCTATTCCAATGATTTAATGAATCATTACCCAGGTGTGGGAAATACCTTCAACCCCCCCCCCCCCCCACACAACACACTCTCTCTCCCTTCCTCTGTTCCCAGTCATGCACTATGCTAAGAACGGTCATCATTAACATGACATGAATCAGCAAGACCATAGCTCCACCAACGGTGTCATGTAAAACGAAATGATCCAATTGTAGGGGCATTATTGTCTAAATCAGAGAGGTAGGCACAATCATGCATGAACCAAGACATGGTAAAATGATGCTTTAAATTGGGCCAGTTATTGAAATAAGCATAGGACCATTGCTATCAGACATGGAAATCGTGCCCATAATCAAGGTCATACAGGTGTCACCAAACACAATTAACATGTTAAACAGGCCTCATGAGGTTCATATATGGCTGTCACATTTATGCAAATTAAACCAGTGTAGAGACCTGTACAATTCACCTACCTTGATTCAGGCATCATAGAACTAACCCTTCACTAGGTGAATATATTCCTCCTGAGAGTGGTAATGGCTATTAGGCCATCTAAATCTTGGTGACCAAAATATGGATTTTGGGGCTTTTTTATACACTAGTTTGGAATTTCTAACACCAATGTTCTTCCAAGTCCTTTCTTTGGTCACTAAAATTTTATCTCCATAAATAAGTGAGACATGGTCTGTGCTGAGCTAAAAATGTAAACCAATAAGCGCAGCCTAATGTAATGATTTGAGATAGAACCAAAATAATAAAGCACGACCCTTGCTTGTAAATAGTTGTCATTGTGTCCTTGTTATGAGTTACGAGTTTATAGGAAGTCAGATACTGGTGACAACAACTATCAGGTGCATTAGCAAGGAAATTAGGTTAAAGTAAGAATGGTAAGTGCGCATATGCAGATAGAACAAGTTGATGTAAACATAAAACGTTCGATAAATACGGAAACAAAAAACGTTCTCGTTAAGGTTACACGTCAGTAATGTTTGTTTCCCTCAAAAGAGGTGCGTCGCAAGTTTGTCACTGGTGTGTTTCGACTACATGATCAAAGGTTAGTTGAATATAAGGTAAAGAGATTCAAAAGAGTCGTGAACCTTCGAAAGGTGTTCAAGATTATAGCACAACATGAAAGACAATTATGGTACACAACGTGCACTTTGTCAATGCTTGTAGTTGAAGAGTTAATATGTCGTCTGAGCTGTTCGAGATCCGTCAAGACGCAGCAGCAGTCTCCTGATTACGTTCCTCTATACAGAATGTGCATCAATATATTGGCACAGACATTTTGATGCGTCACAGGTTTGCTGCAAATTTCTGATTGATTGAGATACAATTAAAGAGGTTTATTTGAATACACTGGCGATTCAACTAAGGTGAACCAGAACGACTTATTTAACGCTACCAAAAGGGATGATATTATATCGTGTTTATGTCGACATCGGCCGCATCTCTCCGTAGACTTGAAGATCACGTCCATCTTTTAGGTCCTGGTTAAGTATAGAAATCCACATGGCAAGATTATTCCCTAATTTCATGTATAGACTAACGGACCCCTACCCCCTTGGTTCGTTACATTGGTGGCAGCGCGGTGGGATTAACTCGCCTTTCTTAAAGGGGGGAGTTGGACATATTTTTGGAACTTGGGATGATTAATAATGTGGAAGACAGGACAGTGCACCCTTAAAAGGACTGATGAAAACTTCAATGGTATGTAAGAGAGATTATAGATGGTTGCAATCTTTTAATGAGCATGTTAATAAGCTAAAGAACCAAATGTATACCATTAGCTTACTGATCTGATTCCCTGTTAGCCCCTATGATGCCATATATGGTCAAATGGTAGAGGACCATTGTACATCATATACAACGGTGGTGACAGTCCTTGCGTTAATTAATAAATAGTCACTCACTTGCAGAAACACTGAACCCCCCCCCCCAAAAAAAAAGTGCCTACTTCCACCATCAAACTGTATAAAGATCTGATTAAAGAGATCAGACAAGATTAAACGATACGGTGTGTATGCTATGAACTTAACTCCCCTCCCACCCATATTGGCGGTGTCAATATTTTCATGGTACTTATGAAAGCATTTTACATCTTGCAAGTCCAAGTACATTACGAGTGAAATATGCAACTAATATTATACTAAACATAAAATAGGCATTGTGTCAGTAGTAAAACATCATGATTTTCAGAGTTCCCCACTTGTTCGTTGTACTGCCACCAAAACAAACACAAACCAGAGGCTGATCTGGGAAAGAAGTGAAAGCATGACTGACAATATAAAACCCTTGACTGACTACTGGATTTACCCTTATTAAAAGTACTCAATGGTGTGTTGTCACGGCGAGATCTCTTTTGAAACTTAAATTAGGCTTTAAGTGCGAAATCTGCTTGTTAGTTAAATGGGATATAAATAAGGCGATGGGAAGAGAGGACACGGATGAGGGGGATTGGTCCACACGAGCCGAAATGGTGTTTATAATAGGGAACCGCAGTGGCCTATCAGAGGGTGGATTTGGAAATGAACTCATGAAAAAAATAAGCGGAGAGAAGGTATCACACAGAGAAATGGTTTTGAGGGGAAGAAGAAGGTCCATATGTCAGCGAAAAGGATGTAACTGGTGCGCACCAGTGGGTTGTTTTGAGAAGATTTGAGTGATTCTCTGGTTTTTGGTACTCTGAAATATGGAGTACCTGGTTTGTTGTTACTGATGAACTGGACAATATGGAGTTACCTGGTTCTCGGTACTGCCTGTCTGAAATATGGAGTACCTGATTTTTGTAGAGTTGATTACGGTACAGAAAAGACGCAGGCTTGGAATTTCCATGATTTGCAAGCAGAACCCTGGGAAAGAGGTCTAGTCATAGCAGTGGGGACCGAGAGAAATTATTTTTTGTAAGAGATTTTACGAGTTTAAGGGGACATTGCGTGCAAAACCCCAAAGACCGTGAATTATTTTTAAGGTTATAGCCTAATAATTTGATTGTGACGCAATGGTATTCCCCATGAGTATTTAATAGGGGTTGAATTCAAGTTTGGAATTGAAATCCAGCGGCCTAATTTTGCGATGATTTGTTAATGGATGACCCGTCGCTGGTTGAATTACCCTTTAAATCTGAATGTAAGTCTGTTCACTCTTTTAACTGTCAGAACAACATTAGTGATACAACATAAACAGAGTTGCATAATAAAATGACAGGCAAATAAGAAATTGGACGTCGCTCTCGTAGTACCGGTACCAAAAGGGAATTAGTCCAGAAATTGTTTGCTCTACCAAAAGGCACATGGTCAGGAAGGCCATACTGAAAACTGTTAGTTGGTAAAGAAGAGCCTCAACTGACGTTATACTCATGTACGAGACATAAAAAATACATAACAACATATTTAATCAACAACAACATCAACAATGGACAAACCCTTGTTTACCCATGCCGTTTTCAACCTTAGTTACAAACTGGGACATTATCCATAGCAGAATGTACAGAACCACATTCCTGTGTGTGTGGTATCAAAGTCCCTGTTTTAAGGCCAACGATTTTTGTTACTGATATTTCACATTCTTTGATGTGTGACGTCAGTGTGAGATAATCGTGTTTTACCTGATTTTTCTTGAAAGTCCGTCCTAGTCTGGTTTAATTAAAATCAGTACAAGACGGCATCCGGCATCAACAATTATTGTGCCATCGTTAGTAAAATTCCCAGCTGTACGGACTGAAAGAGCTGATTAGATGATGTCAATGTTGAATGTCCCCCCTCCATTTATAAGATTTGGGATTTTCAAATCATGCCTTTCCCTTGAATTTCTAAGAACAACCTAAGAAGAGATTTCAAAAGGATCACTAATCTTAACACAATTAGATTTAAAGCCTTTCCACTTCTACCTTCCTGGATTTAGTCCTTTATAATGATGGAAATGAAAAGTGAACCATTAATTAACAGATGCATAAGATGCCTAGTTTTGCAGAATTCTGAAGTAGTTTGGAGTTTGCAGATTGGAAGAAGCATAAAATTTAACTACCAGTTTGTGTTCTAAGATATTAGACCCCATTTCAAATTACTTTAGTCATGTTAGTGTCAGGTCAAGATGATCAGGAGATTTTCTTGCCACATGGTACAATGTAAACCCGGTTGCTTGCAACCTGCTTTCATTGGTCGAGCACACGGCGATAACTCTGTGTCCCCCACTCTGGGACTTTGCTCTAGAGTGAGGGATGGAGTGTTGGACTTCCTGCCAGAATTAAGAACAAGATCTGACTTAAGAGCTCCCTTTAGATCGGGCAGGAGTCACGGAGTTCATCCAACATCTCCACCAACTCACTTTGCCAGTACGATAAGTAGGCATATCCATGAAGAGGCTTCTTCCTGAAGTAGAGTAGTAAATAGGCGAGACAAAAAGATAATTAGTTATACGGTCTACATTAGTCGAATGCCAAAGATAAAGGCGACCCTACTTAGTTTATTGGTTGAGTAAACTGTACTCAAAGCCACGATTAAAGGCGACTTAAATCACAATGTTAGTTATGGGAAAGTTAAGAAAGCCAAAGAAGGCGACTAAATAACTAGGTTCTGTTACTCAAAGCCATTGTTAAGGGACTCCTTCTAAAGCATTATGTTATATTAAAGTTATTAAAGCCAAGTGAATGGCGACTTAAATGACCAGGTTCAAGTTACTCAGCCAAGTAGAGGCGACATAAATTCGATTATCGAAAGCAGTTAACTAAAGTTTATTGTTAGAAATCTTTGAAACAGGGCGGCAACTTCATTAAGAAGGTAACTTAAAAATACGGATCACAGAGTAAAAGTAACACCAGGACGCATCACTTTAGTGATTTTTGGACTGGAAGATTTGTTGATAAATAAGGAATTGTATGTGCTTCACCTATACACTTATTTTATTTAGGTGGGTGAGTGTCCTGGTTGACGGACGATACTCGCTTATTTTTTGCAGCTTAAATTTTAGGGCACCACCATCAGGCTTTAGGCAAAGGAGGTAATAAGCAATATCAGACCACCGAGAAATTTCGAGGGCGAAATTGTCTTTTGAGGGAGGGGTAGTGTCAACGAAAGGAGAGTGTTAGCATGGTCACGTATGATTTGACAATTGACAATCCAACCAGTGCAAGGTTGAACGAATTTTGGTTGTCATTTCCCGTCCATTAAAACGAGCGTACTTACGAAGATGGCGACAAATGACAGACCTTGTAGAGTGGCTGATATAAATCCTCAGTATTCAGGCAAAGTCATTATTGTTAAAGTAATCCATGATTTGAGGTTTGTAAACTCTTGAACATAATTCGATTTGGTTACTCCGTGCAGACGAAAGTTGCAGCCGCCATTTTTATGTTTATATGGAGATTTCTGAAGTGGGCAGCGAAATTCCTCCTTTCAGATACTCAGAACCTTACCTTGTATTATTCTTCACAGCGAAACCAGGCCAGATTTTTATTATTTTATTTAATTATATATAAAGAAATGCCAAAAAAAAAATTACCAAATTAGGCCTAAAATCGGGTCATTGTAGGATATCGTAACTTTTCAAATAGGCGCGTGGTGCTTAGGCGATTCGTAAGCCTGATGCGTAAATAGAGTATCAGCGCGCATACACATGTCTCATTTTAACATTAATTCCGGATTAGTTGTGAATCCGGTAGTTTGCTAACAAAATTGGCCAAATTGGAGTCTTGGAACTTATTTAGTGCTAAAGTAACCAATCAGAGGCATTGGAATGTTCTGGTTACGCACAGAAGGGTTAAATCCGGGGGAAAATGGACAGAAATGATCAGTTGGCCTTTGGCCGCCTTTGCGGCGGCCAAATGGGGAAAGCAAGGGGGGATTCATATGAATCGATAACCCCGTATGATAAATACCCCCCATTCCTCCCTCCAACTCACACACACCATTCACCCTATCCATCATGATTTGTAAATGAACATTACCCGGTGTGGGAATACCTCATTCACCCCCCCCCCACACACACACAACACCTCTCTCCTTCCTTCTGTCCCAGTACATGCACTATGCTGGACACGGTCATGCATTAACCATGACAGAATCTAGGGAAGACCATAGACTACACCAACGGGTCATGGTATAACGGGAATGATCAAGATGTCGTGGCATGTATCAGAGAGGTAGGCACAATCATGCATGAACCAAGACATGTAAACATTTACTTTAAATTGGTGGGGGCATTTATTGACATAAGCAATGACCATTCTATCCGACGTCCAAATCGGTCCATACCCAGTGTCCATACAGGGTGTGCACACCAATACACCAATTAACATGTTAAACCAGCCTACACTGAAGGTTCATATATGGTGTCAACATTTTATGCAAATTACACCAGTGGAGAGACCTTTACCATTCACCCACCTACCTTGCATTCATCAGGCATCTGACTAAACCCTTCACTAGGATGAATATATATTTTTTTTCCTCCTTGATTGGTAATGGCTATCTAGGCCCATCTAAATCTTTGGTGACCAATATGGATTTTGGGCTTTTTACATCCACTTGTTTGGAATTTCTAACACATGTTCTTTCCAAGTCTTTCTTGGGTACTAAAATTTATCGCTCCATATAAGTGCGACATGGTCTTTAGCTGATCTCAAAGATGTTAAACCAATAAGCAGCTAATGTCTGATTTTTAGAGAAGAACCAAAAAATAATCAGCACGACACTTTGCATGTCATAGTTGTCCTTGTGTCCTTTTTATGGTACGAGTTATAGGAAGTCAAGATACTGTGACAAATACATGTGCATTAGGCCAAGGTAACTATAGGCCTATAAAGTAAGAATGGTAAGTGCGCATATGCAATGAACAGTTGATGGTAAAACGTTCGAATATAAAGTACGGTCAAAACATTATGTCTCGTTAAGGTTACAACCGATCAGTACTGCTTATGTTTCACGCAAGAGGTGCGTCGCCAGTTTGTCACCTGGTGTTTCGACTACATGATCAAAGTTAGTTGAATATAAGGTAAAGAGATTCAAAGAGTTGAACCTTCTGAAAGGTGTTCAAGATTATTGCACAACATGAAAGAACAATTTCTGGTACAACAACGTGCACTTGTCAATGCTTGTAATTGAAGAGTCACTACATGTCGTCTGAGCTGTTCGGGATCCGTCAAGACGGCAGTCTTCCTGATTAGAGTTCCTCTATACAGAATGTGCATCCAGAATCTATTGGCACAGAACATTTTGAATGCGTCACAGGGGCAAATTCTTGATTGATTGAGATACAATTAAAGAGGTATTTGATACGGATCACCTAAGGTGAATGAACGACTTATTTAGACGCTACCAAAAGTATGATAATTATATCGTGTTATGTCGACCATCAGCCACATCTAGACTTGAAGATCACGTCCATCCTCTTTAGGTTCATGGATAAGTTATAGAAATCCAAATGACTAGAGAAGATTATTCCCTAATTTCCCTGTATAGACTAACGGACCCCTACCCCCTTGGTTCGTGAAACCAAAATATTGTAACGAACCTAGCCTTGAGAGTCGATGTTGTATCTATCGAGAAATGGTATAGAGTAAGAACCAAACCTAGTCTTAGTACTTCATCAGATTATATGTTTCAGAAAAAATTGGTAGCGTGATCTTTAGGTAGTATTAGCGTGATCCTCTGACGACAGTGACACCTAATTTAAGTCATTGATATCTCTCAATCCCTTTTTACATAGCGTACGGGGGCGAGTAGACCAGTTTCAAGAGAGTGGCTGGGGAGCAAGCTTCATGGGATTCCAGACCGTTCGTTTCTAAAACTGTGGGCAATGGACCACAGTGACAATCTTCGATGGACCAGAGTTGGCGATAGTACCATGACACTATGATGAGCTTTAACGCAGAGAGTTAGAGACTTTAAACTTACAATATATTTACTGCTGTCCCTCAGATGAGAAGCTTGAGGTATGGTCCTTACTCAACTTATGTTCTAAAAATGATCCTTACTATGTACCTCAAGTCATCTGTAAACTACTAAGTTCTGCAAATTCTTTTATGGAGTTTTTAATAACATGACACCATAAAATGTTCTTTTAACTCGGAGGGACTCACTTACCCACATATAACTCAAAGACAACGGTTGGCTAAGATACCAGTCATTACTACACCCATGAAGGGAAAGGAAGCGTCTCTCAAATGGTACCGCGTACAAGGGTAACGCTTAGCACACCGCGGAACTGCCGAAATTTTGATTTCGTAATTTGTTTCCCTGAATTACCTTATATAAGAATATTTACTTCTAGACCGAGGTCTGAAATCAAGTTCGGGGATGCTATAAGTCCATATTTTGTTGTAATAAGACTCCAAAGCACGGATAATTGGCATAATATTTTGGTACATGCTTATCTACGGCGAGGAGCAGCTTGGTCGCACCATTCCACCAGTTAAAATACACAATTTGCTCGGCTGTTCGGGGAATTCCTCCTCTCAGAAGCACCAAAATCTTCCTTGTTATACTCTCCATGGCGTAACCAGCCAGATTTTTGTTTAGTCAATATAAAAGAAAAAACTAATTTACAAACACAATACGCCATTTTACCCTACAAAATATTAATTTCCAGAATAGCTGTTTCTTCGTTGATTCTGCGCGTATGGTGCGTATCAATTAATGCTGTGCGGATGGGTAAGTATTAGCTAACTGTCAAGCGTCTCATGGTGGCTTGAAATTGCGATCTCAAATTATACGCGCTGAAAACAGTATAAATAGGGCGGACAGAAGGAAGAAAAGGCAGTTTGGCCCAGACTCTGGGCAAGGAGGGTCTGGGGTCAAATACACCAAACATACGTGATTTTGGCTACCAAATCACTACCAAGGTGAGGATCTTATACACTTCTTTTAAATAAACCGAGCCGAGCGTAACCCTTCAAAAATAATCTCAGAGACAACCCGTTGTTCATTTGAACATCACGATAAGGCATGTCCCTGGTTTAGCCCCAGGCCTAGACCCTTGGCATGATCCTTTGAAGCCGAGATCCCTTATTTAATACATCCTTTGTGTACCAATGGTCCCTTTCTTTCTTTTTAGACCAATCTTAAAAATCCTTCCTGATCAAAACGAGGAAAAGGGATAATGACGGCACCGAATTGGTGACCAAACGATCCCTGACTGAGCCCAAACTAGCCATGAAAGCCTTATAGCCTACGCCCGCCAATGTCATGATGTGCACCCCCCATCCAAAAACCAGCATAATACCTCACGAACCACCAGTTAAAGTTAGTCAGAGTTACTAAGCAGGTCAGATTCGTTAAGGCCCAGACTGGGTTGCACGCACGAAATCGGGCGACCTAACCGAGAGTCCGATTCCTACCGAAGAGTTTAGGCCATGGATTGGCAACCCCCCCCCCCTTTACTCCAGAATACTCGGGCATCAATTGATCATTGACTTCGCCAAATTTTGTTCCTTACAGAGTCCCCCAGTAAATAATTACATAAAGTATCAAGGACATCTATGCCCCAGACCCTGATAAAACCAAAACATCAATACACGATTATGTTTACGCTAGGCCCGGTCTGGTTTACACCGTAAACAAACCACGCCGCTCGCCCCCCCCATACCACTCGCCCCGTTACAAACGGGACATCCCATTAGTTACATGTATTACAAACTCGCCCACGGTTGGATTTGTCCCTATAATAATGATTAATATAGCAATGAGACAGTTTCAGAAAACGATAGGCTAGAACCCCTTAGTTATTCAAGCAGCTAGATCTGTACATTTGTGTGCTAACCTCAATAAAGAATAGCTCGAAAATTGCATGTAAATAGTGTCCATAGACTCTTTATTTATGATGTTCTGTAGTGGTTAAATTACCATTGTCATTGATCCATCGAGCATCCGTGGTAAACCCTTGTACTGTAAAAACCTTCCTCAACCCTTGGTACTGTGAAAAATATAGTGCCGAGAGATAACTGAAATGGTTAGTGACGAGCGATAATGGAAATGCCTTATTGTGATGAGCGATAGCCAATAATGGTTTATAGCAATAAGGGATAACTAACCAGAGTGTAGGACAAGCGAATAATCGATAAGGGTTAGCGACGAGCGCTAATGAGTAATGGTGCATAGTGACAAGCGATAAGAGAACGGTTTATAGTGATGAGCGATAATGAGGAATGGTTTAATGTGACAAGCGATAACCAATAAGGGTTTATAGTGATGGGTGATAAATACCAGGGTTCATGTCTCAGGCAGAGTAAACGTATACGGGTTTGTAGTGACGAGCGGTATCCAAATACCGGTTCAAGCTAAGGCACAGATCTTATGGGGAAGGGAATAATATTTAATCTTGCTCGCAAGTGCAAGTGGTTGGAACGTGATGTGGTGGTCACGAGCGGTGGTAACTGACACACGCTTAGGGACGAGCGGTAACCCTTGTACGCGGTACATTTTAGGACGTTCCTTTCCCTTCATGGGTGTAGTAATGACTGGTATCTTAGCCAACCGTTGTCTTTGAGTTATATGTGGGTAAGTGAGGCCGCGAGTTAAAAGATGTATGGTGGACAATGTATTAGAAAAAGAAACACCCCGAATTGCAAACTTAGTTTAAGTTTACAGGTGACTTGAGGTACATAGTAAGGATCATTGTACGAGCATAATGTGAGGTAATGACCAATACTAAGTTCTTCTGATCGGGAGGAACAGCAGTAATATATTGTACAGTTAAAGTCCTAAACTCTCTAGCGTAAAGCTCATAGAATAGGTCATGGTACTATCGGAAAATTCTGTTCATCGAAGATTGTTAGACTGTGGTCATTGCACACATTAGAAACGAAACAGTTGGAATCCCAAGATCTGGCTCCCCGCCATCATCTTGAAAACGTGGGGTCTACTGCCCACTACGCTATGTAAAAAGGGATTGAGATGATATCAATGACTTAATTAGGTGTCACTGTCGTCAGATCACGCTAATTACTTCATTAAAGACAAGCTACCATTTTATGAAACATATAATCTGATGAAGTACTAAGGACTAGGGGTGTGTTCTACCATTTCTCTATAGATACATTCGGACTCTCAAGGATAGGTTCGTACATTTTTGGTGGCAGCGGTGGGATTACTTAACTTTTCTCAAAGCAAGAGACCTAATCATTGAAACATGTAACCTTGGGGACAAGTTCAGGAACCGCCCTTAGATCCGGCAGAATGATTGGGGACCCATGTCGACAGAAACTCCAATGAAACAGAATGATCACCACCCTATCAGAACCTAACGTATCAAGAATTAGCAACAACCATGATGGTCCCGTCGACCCAAAGTCGTCAAAGAGAGGACTGACAGATTCATTCATGAGATATGGGAAGTAATGTCAGACTCGATGCCATGACAATGAGGGAACTGGTGCCGGGGTGATGCCGAAGTACAAATCCCAAGAGTTGGGTGCGGCCCTAGAAGCAGTCTACGAGAAACGTTCAAACCCAAATGGACGTTTAAGTCCTGGGACCCCTTGGCCAATGAAGTGGTTTGAACCCCGACCCAGCCCCCCGAGCCCATGATAGACAATGGAAGGTTTGTCAGACAGGGATCGTCACGTACTCGATCGCTTGGCGAATATGCTCATGCAGACTGAGTATGAACAGGAAACCCTCCCGACAACCCCTATCTATCGCAGACCTGCACATGTTGAACGAGGAAATTCCCCCCTTCCCCTAAATGGAATGGGGTTCCAGACAAATACTGTGCCCACCTCCAGGATCCATAGGCTGACCACAAATAGACCCGCCTTTGGTCAAAGAAATATGACCACTATACCCCCAGAGAGACCTAGTTTGGATAGGATGAGACCACAGGCCCCCATGGGAACTAGGGCAGGACCATACCGTACTCAAAATAACCACAACAACAGGCAAATGTATTACCATCAAATCCCCACTCAAACCATGAACAGTCAACCCAAAGTAAAGGCTCCTGTTTACGATGGAACCTCATCATGGGTAGATTACCTAGTCCAGTTTGAAATGGTGGCTGAGTTAAATGGTTGGGACGAAAATACGATGGCCATGTGTCTTGCAACTAGTTTGCGAGGCGTCGCTCAGAGCGTGTTGGGTGATCTAGATGAGTACGGACGCCACAACTATGAGTCACTGGTGGCTTGTCTTAACCAGAGGTTTGGACCACAGAACCAAACTGAAATGTTCAGAGCACTCCTCCATAACCGTGCCAGACAACCCAAAGAGACCCTTCCAGACCTAGCCCATGAAATTCGAAAGTTGGTTAAACTGGCATACCCCACAGGGGAATACACCATAACTGAAACCCTGGCCCTTGAGCATTTCATTGATGCACTCTCCGATGCCGACACTCGGTGGCGTATACAGCAGACCAGGCCCCGAAGCCTGGATGAGGCTGTTAGAGTCGCTGTCGAGCTGGAAGCATTTCAATTGGCCAATAAACAAAAGGGACTGGCTCGAAAGACTGTGAAGACAGTGAACTTTGAACACAACAACCCAAGCCCCAAGAAGGCCCATGACCTGCACAAGGTCGAGGAAGTTGTTCACCGCATGCAAACGCTTATGTCTGAAGGGCTACGAGCCTTACAGGACAAGGTGAACGACATAAAGGGACCAGGTAAGGTCAATGGTCGGGACCCTAGATCCAAAAGGGAACGGAGACCACTTGAGTGCTACTACTGTGGGGCCCCAGGACACATAAAAACCCACTGCCCAGAACTCCAGGGAAATGAATGTATCCCTAAAGGCAAGATTAGTCCAAATCCGGGAAACTAATACAGGCCGGGTTTATGGGCAAAACTTTGGCAATAACAGAAGTGCCCACCACTTCAAACCTACACCCTATTGATAGACAATCCGATGGCTTATATATTTCTGGAATTGTAGAAGATATTCCAGTATCCTTTCTGATTGATACCGGCGCCAACATCACCCTAATAAGCCCCCACATGTATGACAAAATCCCTCCCAGTAGGAAACCCAAATTAGAGCACCCATCGGCGGAAGTATCCACCGCAGATGGTAATACGCTCTATTGCTTAGGGGAAGGCTGGTTTCAATTAGAAATAGCAGGAATATCAACAAATCACAAAATACGGGTAGCCAACATAAGTATAGATGGCATATTGGGATTAGATTTCTTATCACAAAATGACTGCAGTCTGGATGTAGCTAGGGGTGAAATGTACTTCCACGAATTGCCTAACTCTCCATACTTGGAACCGGAAATTAGGAATTGCTATCGAATTGCAATTGACCAAACCCATATTATCCCCCCAGAAAGTGAAAGCCTCATTAGAGGCCGGTTTCTAGAGAAACCTGGTAACAAAGCCCCAGGAGTTCTGGAACCCACACTCGAATTTCTGACCTCGCAAGAGTTACTCTTGGCAAAGGTGCTAGTCAGCACTGAAACCGACCATATCACTCTGAGGGTTTTGAACCCCACTAGTAGCCCTCAGCCGGTGCACCAGGGTACTATTGTGGCCACCTTAGAAGCTGTGACCGAAATACTACCCATTGACCCCGCCCAAAATAAAGACATATGTTGTGCCCTCCAAAAACAAAAGGGTTCCACCACACACAGTCGTAGTCCCACATTACCTGAGCATCTCAATGAGCTGTGGCAGCAAAGCATCCTGGGATTAGACAAGCATCAGCAAGCTGAGCTTAAATGTTTTCTGATTAGACACTCAGATCTATTTGCTAAACACAAGACTGACACAGGGGTGACTAGTGTAGTCCAACACCAGATAAAAACGGGTGATGCAAACCCCATAAAGCAGGCGGCCCGTAGACTCCCAATCCACCAGAGGCAGGAAGAAAAGGAGCAGCTAGGGGCAATGCTTGAAAGGGGAATCATAGAACCATCCACAAGCCCTTGGTCCTCACCCGTTGTGTTAGTTAGAAAGAAGGACCAAAGCTGGAGGTACTGTATTGATTATCGCAAACTTAATGCTGTCTCCGTTAAAGATTCTTACCCCCTACCTCGTATCGATGACTCCTTGGACAGGTTGTCAGGAGCCACCTGGTTCTCTACCCTTGACCTCCAATCCGGATACTGGCAAGTCTCTATTGCCCCGGAAGACCGTGAGAAGACTGCCTTCATCACGAGTCAAGGCCTGTATCAGTTCAAAGTAATGCCATTCGGTTTAACCTCTGCACCGGCAACCTTCGAGAGGCTGATGGACAGAGTTTTACATGGTTTACAGTGGGAGACTTGCTTGGTATACCTAGATGATGTAATTGTCCATGCCACCAACTTTCCTGAAGCCCTAGATAGGTTAAACACGGTATTCGAAAGGCTTAAGTCCGCGGGTCTCAAGCTAAATCCTAAAAAGTGCCACCTCTTCCAAAAGAGTGTGTCTTACCTAGGTCACATTGTCTCCAAAGATGGTATTGCCACTGACCCAGAGAAGATCAAAGCCGTGTCAGATTGGCCGACCCCTCAAACTGTCACTGAACTTAGGAGTTTCTTAGGGCTCTGCTCCTACTATCGTAGGTTCATTAAATCCTTCTCGTCCATTGCCAAACCACTCCACGTCCTCACCGAGAAGAACCGAGTGTTTATATGGACCCCAGAAGCTGATGAGGCTTTCCGAGGGCTCAAAACGGCACTTACAACCTCCCCAATATTAGCATACCCAAATCCAACTGACGAGTTCATTTTGGACACTGACGCCAGCAACCACGGAATTGGGGCTGTGCTATCGCAAAACCAGAATGGGACCGAAAGAGTGGTGGCTTACTACAGCAGGACACTCAATAAGCCCGAAAGAAAGTATTGTGTTACCCGAAAGGAGCTCCTAGCCATAGTTACCTCAGTCAAACACTTCCATCACTACTTATATGGCCAAAGGTTTACTATTCGCACAGACCACGGAGCGCTCAAGTGGTTAATGCAGTTTAAACACCCCGAAGGCCAAGTAGCCAGGTGGATCGAAGTCCTTAACACATATCAGTTTGATATTGAGCACCGCGCTGGCAGAAACCATGGTAATGCCGACGCCATGTCCCGCAGACCATGTGAAGGGACAGCGTGCCCTCAATGTGAACGAATTGAGCACTACACTACTGAAAAACCAGTTCACGTCCCCGCCCGTCTGCCTAAAGCAGAACGAACACTTGCTGACCAAACCACAGGAAGTTCAGAGTCCTCTGAGTTCCCTAAAGGTGTTTTTGCAGTGCACAGCAAAAACCAAGGTAGCTCTTGGGTAAAAGGAAAAAGCGACAATGAAATAAGAGAAGCGCAAAAGCATGACCCTGTTATAGGTAAAATCCTTGGGCTCAAGGAAAATCAGGTCGAACGACCCCCTTGGCAAGAGATCTCAATTGAAGGATCTCAGTTCAAGACTCTTTGGGCTAATTGGGACAATCTGTTTGTGAATAAAGGGGTGTTATATGTGGCGAAAAGGGAAGGCGAAAAGGCCTCACACGTAGAGAAAACGAATTCAATTGAGGAACCGAGGGCGCAACAGAAAGAAGAGAACGAAAAGGTCCCAGGAGCAAGCCAAAATGTTGGAGACTGGGTCCCACACGTAGAGAAAAAGACTGAGGAAGAAGCCTCAGTAACCGAGAGAATCGGCCAACCTAGTGCGCACTTAAAGTTGGTACTGCCCACGGTATGGCGCAAAGATGTATTGCACCAAATGCACTCTGTACGAACGGCTGGACACTTAGGCATGTCCAAAACGATACAGAGGGTAGGGCAAAGATTCTATTGGGTTGGTTACCAGGAGGAAGCCAGGAATTATGTACGGAATTGCCCCGAATGCGTTCACAAACAGAAGCCCAAAGGGAAAGCCCCAATGAAATTGTACTATACAGGTATGCCGATGGAGCGCATAGCCTTGGATGTCCTTGGACCCCTACCTGAAACGGAAAAGGGTAACAAATACATCCTATGCATAGGTGATTATTTCACCAAATGGATGGAAGCTGTGCCTCTCCCAAATCAGGAAGCTCAGACCATAGCAGAAGCCCTAATAGAGACGGTAGTATGTCGGTTTGGTATTCCCCAACAAATCCATACAGATCAGGGACGGAACTTTCAGTCGCTTCTCTTCCGTGAACTCTGTCAACTTCTGGATATTGATCAGACACGCACCACCCCTTACAGGCCCCAATCGGATGGGATGGTCGAACGTTTTAATCGCACACTTGAAGGGATGTTGGCTAGCTTCACGGCCCATGACCAAAAGGACTGGGACCAGCACCTACCATATGTTATGATGGCCTATCGTTCGGCTACTCACGATAGTACAGGCTTTACGCCAAACGAGATGATGTTAGGTAGGGAAGTGAAACTACCAATAGACTTAGTATTTGGTCGGCCACCCCAAGAACCCCTAGAGAGTCAAACTGAATATGTACACAACCAGGCTGAGCACATGAATGTAGTACACGAAATGGCTAGGAGCAAACTTAGGATCTCAGGGGAAAAACAGAAAAGAAATTACGACCATAGAATTGGGAAAGGGAAAAGGCAATTTAATGACGGGCAATTAGTCTGGTATTACTGTCCTAGGAAGCAAAAGGGCCTTAACCCTAAGTTTCAAGAGAAGTGGCAAGGACCATGTAAAGTAATTACCCGCATATCTGACCTACTATATCAGATCGAACTTGCTAAGTTAATTCGAGGTAAGAAATCCACCCTTGTAGTCCATTGCGATAAGCTTAAGGAGTACACAGTTTGTGCCCCTGCTCACTCAAACCTAGGCCAATTCAATGCACCTGTAGGACAGGAGGAAGTGGGAACGTTAACCCCTAATGAGACTTCCACGAACCCTCAAGGTATGACCCAATATGTAACTAAACAAGGGCGAACCATAAAGTCACCTCAATGGTACGGAATAAGCCCTATCATAAGTAAAGACTAATTGTTTCTCTTGTTATACATTACAGATGTCATACTACAGAGGATTTGGAGGAAGGAACGGAAGGGGAAACCACAACTACAGACCCCCTGTGATATACAGGTGTTGTTTCTGCCCCATGACATTTGAGAGCCAGGCGGAGTTCCAGAGTCATTTGACGAGATGCCATTCCCTTGGACATGCTGCCTCAACACCACCTACTGCCTCGTACCCCCCGCCCCCGGCCCAACCTAAGAGGAAGGCCACCACAATTGATCTTACCACTTCATCTCAGCCCAAGGTCCCAGCCTTGATGGACGTCGACGCCCCGACAGCCACCCCGAAGAGAGCGAAGCAGGACATCCCTTCCTTTCCATGCCCCCACTGCCCATATGTAGGACTGAACCGGAGATATGCCAATCGCCACATTAAGGAACATGCCAAGCCCGTCACCACCACTACCTACGTAGCCACGAAAGGGGCCAAAGTTAAGAAGGTGACCAAGAAAGGGCCTTGTCCAGCTCTATCCTACAAAGGATTGGCCCCGACGCAAGGCCCCCGCAAGTCCCCTGGGCACTATGGGCAGTTCCCGAGTAACCATCATCCACAATCTGATACCGTGTCACTTTTTGGAAGTGATTTGTCCTCCTCTGAAGACGACTTGAAGGGTCCTTCCTCACCCAAAGCCCCTGCTAAAAGGAAGCAATTACCTGCAACAGCCACTAAGCCGGGAGTCCCCGCTACCCAGATGGCCACCAATACTAAAGGAGCCAATGCCCCCCAAGAAGCCCCCACTACACCGGAGGTTTCCCCCGCACCAGAGGCCCCGACCACGGAAGAGGTCACCTCCGTTCAGACAACACCCCCGGCACCAGAGGCAGTCTCCACTATAAGGCCCAGCCCTACAGTGGCTCCAGAGCAACAGGTCCCTTCTACCTCAACTCCTGTAACTCCAGTACAACACCGGCGGTCACCAACTCCAGCCAATGAGACCCCAACCACGGCAGCTGCTCCAGAAGTAGAGGCTGAAGTCCCGGTGGAAATGGCCATACAGACTGAGACGGTCAACCATCACAAGTCAACTCAAACTGACTCAGAGTTCAAACAACACATTGTGGGGGGATACCTTATTTTCAAATATTAACTGTTTTTTTTCACTTTTACCATA
>JAMKCH010030882.1:0-16987 GCA_023653785.1 Ophioderma brevispina | reverse complement strand
TGTGAATTTTATTATGATTGAACAGTCAGACAATCCGAAAATGGTTACTTTATAAAGAGTGGTATTTTTGGTAGGGTAAAGTGGGAACTTTAAATATGCAAAATCACAGTGAATTGCTGGTCGAGTCAAGAGGGCGCCATGGACAAACGTTTAGACCTATATATATACTCTTATACTCTTCGTTAGAAGCTGACAATCACGATACCATATTCTCTACAGGTGATGTAATTTGGTTACATGACGGTTGCATAAATCTTTCGGGATATTAATAGGTCTTTGATGTGCTGAGCGCCTTTGATGGTTGCCGCACAGCGCCTTGATTACGTTTTACGTTGGAATATGTCGCGCGTTTAAAATACACATTATTATTATATATTACCCAAGCGCACGATTTCCATCTGTCCCAATTTGGAATCCCATTGTTTGATTCAAACACATTTGGTCTTATCAAAGATGACAGTAGAATAAGTTAACAAGCGACCGTTCGCTCACATGGAATTAATAAATCCTGGCACTATGTACTGTAAAGGTCCTGTTACTCATTCCGATTTTAAACTAGCTAAACTTCTAGCTACTTGTTACTTGTGGCTGCTGGCAAAGTCTAACCTCATCTCCGAAACTCTCCATTATATATTGATTTATTGATTCACAAAGTTCCCACAGCATCATGCATACCCATAAACCTTGCATAGCTGACGCATTGGATTTCAATATAATTACATCATCTGGCATTGCATCACTTCACATTTACAAGATCATGGGGAATCCCCAAATTTTCACTATGTTTTTTTCTTTTTCTTCAAGAATTAAACATTTGAATACAGTTTTTCTAAGTTTAAAGCATTCGGGGAATTCCCTCATGCTCTGCTTTATTAATAACAGGTGCATTTTGCACAACACACTAGGGGATGAAAGGCAATTTAGACTATTTCACCAGCTACAAACCGGAATTTCATTTACTCACAGGAGTACTTTCGTCGCCAGACTCTGGCGTCAAAATGTTTTGATGCCCCTCCCCGCTTGGGGTTGAGCCAATTGTCCCAGACTGGCTTCCAGTCTAGTCCTTTGTCTCGTTCAGTTTTCGGGGTTCTCTCTCCTTTTTTGTGTGTAAATTGCCTCAATAACCCTCCTAGGGAACTCTTTTGACTCCCTATCACAACACGATTTCAAATTATCCCATTAGTCAATTTCGTGGCCTGTATTGATGATGGCTGCTCCCTTATGCTGAATTTGGACACGCTAAGAGGGCCCCTTGATTTATGTTCAGGAGCCCGATTTTCAATATGTCGACCAGATTCACCAAATGTATGGGGAGAATCCCACATCGGAACAAGGAATGCTATACACCACGGCCGAGAGTTTTTTTTTCTTTAATCTGTTTTGTCTTTTGGTGAAACCAGGGATTTCTTGAGGGTGTAAAAGGGTTTTAAATGTTGTAGTGACAAGAACCGCTGCTGAAGTTAAATATCGTTCGTAAGTCTCTCAGATAGTCCATCACACAAGGCAACGGTGACTAGAATCTTTGCTAGGGGTCTCCTGACCATCTGGTTTAGATTTGGGCAGTCCTTGTGTTCTTAGGAGGTTCCCTCTAAAATGCCCAATCCTGGTACCACATTTAAGAGCTTCCTTGACATGTGCCACTTCCTCACATTTATCATCCGGGTCGGTGACAACAGATTCCGCTCTATATAACAGAGTCCGTCCCCACTTGATTTGTGCTCCAGCGCTGGTAAAAGGGAATTAAAATTCCAATATGTGGTCTGTAGGGCGTTTGGTTATTTATAGACCTTAATTATTAAGTCAACATCCGGTTTCTACAAATTAAATGTATCGAGGAAAGGCAAGTTGCCCGTCTCCTCTTCCTCGCGCGATGAATTTGATGTTTTTAATCAAGAGGCTGTTAATATTATCTGTGAACTCATCTAAGTGAACAGTTTTGATGACACAGAATGTCGTCGTCAACATAGCGATACCATGTACGTGGGGGATGGGGTGCTGTTTTTAGAGGCCTCCTTCTCAGAGAAATTCCATGTACGCGTATAGCGGCACGACTGCAAGGGCTAAAACCACCGCATATCCATCCTTTTGCTGTATATTTGGTCTCTGAATGTGAAATAAAGTTGTTCCATCCTAAACCACAAAGCGAACAATTGTAGAACTTGTTCCACTTCCAATTCTCCGCGGGTCCTGTCTTCCAGCTATTATCCTTTAATACCAGATCACGTACCAATCACTGTCTTGGCTACTGTATGGATTAATAAGGCTGTGCGTTCAACATGATACTAAAAGATTTCATCCGGCTGAAATGGATGTCCTTGATCTTATCAACAAATGACTGCGTGTTCTGAATATGACGTCCGTCTTTACCATTAATGGTTAAATAATATTGGGAAACAAATTGGCAAGTTCTTATGCCCACGAACCAAATGCTGGAAACGATTGGTCGGTATGTGGGCTGCCTCTTTGTGGACCTTGACTAACCATAAATTTTAAGGCACATCACATGGACTAGTGAGGTAAAATCTTCCCAGTAAGTGCTTGAAAAATCTATAGCCGAGCCCCAATCTTTCAACTCTTTTAAAACAGCTTGATAAATTGGTCTGGAACTTCCGCGTAGGATCTTTTTTAAGCTTCTATATACTTTTCTCATTTCTCATCATTCAGAAGTGCCAATGCTGTTTTCCTCATACTGAGCTTTGTCTATAACAACTGAAGAATCCCTACCCTGTATCAGCAGGTAAATAAAGATATCAGCATCTTTTACTCAAGGTCTTTAACCGCTTTTCCCTTTCAGTTCCTTTCACCTTTCGTATATTACTTTGGGCTGGAGGATTTGATGTTGTTGATTATGTTGACAACACGGGCTCTTAATTCGGAAGGCTTGTCACTTGCGAGTTCTTTACACGCTGTCCGGTAGCACTATGATATCATTAATGGGCAAATAGTTGGGACTGACGGGCAAAATTACAGACCTTTTTTGTAGCACAGAAACCTCGTCGGGAGTTAGTTTTTTCTGACTATAGATTACTTACCCACTTATTATCTTTAACGTGTTTCGTTTTCTTCTTTCAAAGATTCAGCGCTGTTACGCTCCTCGATAAGACGATTAAACTTCCGAATTTGACGGGTTTTCGTCTCTTCGTGTTCAGATGTCTGCGACCTCAGCGTGAACTTCGACACCCAGCTAAAGATTTCTTCCGGTAAAATCCCGCGAAGTTTTTCCTCAATTTTACGATGTTTTTCTTTCAAACAGTCAAGAGTGAAATTTATTTGACGTATCCTCTCATTAAGTAGAGCTCTTTCCGCTTTTAGAATTATATTATTTGCTCTATATCCCTTGACTTCCGGTGATCGTATACGGATGTACTTTGGTATTACACGGTTGTAAAAACAACACAGATTAAAGCGTAGGTGGTTTCTGAACCTAGCGATTTTAAGCGATGTTTTCTCAAAATCACGGACTAGACGGAGGCAATCACTGCCGAAATCGCGTCTTATAACATGATGTAGATTCATACGTAGCGGTAAATTGTAAGAATGAAAGCAATTTAGACTTCAACGCTACCGAAATTATTTACTCACCAGGAGTACTTTCGCCAGACCTCTGGCGTCATCAGCTGATAGTATTGCTCTGAGTCAGTCTGGAAACTCGGTGATGAAGTTCACAATGACGTCATGATTTTATGACGTCAAAAATATTTGAAAGTGTTGGATAGGGAGTCAAAAGAGTTCCCTAGGAGGGTTCTTGAGGCAATCCACATCAAAAAGGAGAACCCGAAACTGAACAGAGACAAAGGACTAGACTTGGATCCAGTCTGGGACCATTTGCTTCACCCCAAGAGGGGAGGGGCATCAAAACATTTTTGACGTCATAAAATCATGACGTCATTGTGAACTTCATCACCGAGTTTCCAGACTGACTCAGAGCAATACCATCAGCTGATGACGCCAGAGGTTTGGCGAAAGTACTCCTGGTGAGTAAATTCTAAGCAACTGGCAAGCAACTTCTAAGCAATGGTAACTAACAATGTCATTTCAATCAATAATGACTTTCCAACTTTAAACTGTTATAACAATCTCTCCTTTCCAAACTGTGATATGAAAGATTGATTTTGTTTTCAATCTGCTGACTGAAATAAAGTTTGCACTTATAATAAAGTTGGTTGTATACTTAGTGTCCTTTCACTATTGTCCTTTGTGTATACTGAGAATAATTTCATTGCTTGTTTTAAACAATTTCAACAAGTTTAAACATACATAGTAATGTCAAGTGCATCTTTGATACAAAATTTTCCTTTTAATTTAGTCAAAATTATTTGGGGAAAATACCCCTGAAACAGTAAAACATTGTCTTTTACTCTTATCAAGTTTTTTTTTTCTAAAAATTGCCCCATGCAAAACTCTTGCTATGGACCTTGACTGAACTGTAAAAACTAATTTAGCACATTTCTATAATATGTGTGCTTTCTTCCGAGAAGTCAAAGACTTAAAGTTCAAAATTCCAGCTGAATAAGTCTTGAGTGATGGATTTGTCCTTGGTAACATCACTTACGACAAACTGTTTCTTTAAGAGCTGGCTAAATCAAACCAATGATCAAATTTTCAAGTTTAATTTATGCGCCTAACATTGTCTGAAACAGACGTTTTTTCACTTGTTCCCAATATTAACTTTGAATTTTAAAAAAACTTTGTACAATGAGAGTCCTCTGTCTCTAAGTCACATAGTCCTTGAATCTCGCTTGGTTTGCTGGATTTTGGTTTCTGGTTCTAGTTGACTTGGTTGCTGGCTCCATCGGTGCTGTCTTGGTGGTTGCTCTGTTAGACTTTGATGAAGTCTTGCTTTTCATGGTGTTGACTTGACTTTCTCTGTTGTAGACTTGGGTGGAGTGTTATCTTTCCTGGGGAGCCTTTTGGGATCTCTATCTTCATGGGCTGGCAGATGGTTCTGCGTCTGGTATGATTTCTGCAGTAGGTGGCATAAAACAGAAATCTCTTCATCAGTGCTTCTTAGGGAAGTCTATTCCTTCTGTATTTCTGTCCATGTTCCGTTTGCAAAGATATTGAATCGGGGACCATACTTTCTCAAGACCAATTTGCTTTTTTTCCACATGGCTTTTTAGCTGATCTGGCTTGATACGGACTGTTCTCACCTATATCCAACTCGGGTAGATCCTTGGCCTCTCTTATCATAATGCATTTTAGCTTTCTTTGCTGCTTCTCTGGCTTTGATATCCTCAGGAATACCTTGAACTACTGTGGCTGTAGCAGTTCATCTGTTACTGGGAGTAAGGTACGGGTTCTCTTAGGACAATCAGCTTGTGCAGGACTTTTGCTTTCTCTGTTTGGTGTGTTTCCTCCAATCGCAAGATTGGTGAGATAAATATCTTCGTGTCCATCTTGCTTTCTTGATTGACCTTTACAGATTTGCACCGCTGATTCTGATTTCCCATTGCTTTGACTGTGCTTCGGTGAACTGGTCCACATGTTCAATATACCATTCCTTGGTAATTGGCTATACCTTTGAGAGACGAACGGGGGGTCCATTAATCTGTGACTAACTTCGCGGTAATACCGTGTCTAGCGAACTGTTGTTTAGTGTGCTTGATTGACTGTCTGGGAAATCTGTGTATCTTCTACTTGTCTACTTCTTCCAGGAAGTCTGAGTAGAAAGCTACTGTATCAGTTAGTCTCTGTTCTTGAATGTAACAGGTCTTGTCCAACTATCGCAGGGTCTTGATGGATTTCCCAGGACTTCATCGTCTCCGTCTGTTGTTTAGGCTTCAGGGCGTTGCGTGTAGCATACTCGGAAACAATGTTATGCAGTTGAACCTGTCATACCTGGCCAGAACAGGCTATCTCTGGCCCCTTCTGATGCCATGCTTCTGCCCTTGTGCTGTTGTGAGCTTTTGTTTGAGCATCCAAAAATTTGTCTGCATGGCTGTGGTACTATAACTCTCTGGCCTTTGAATAAGATGCCATTTTGTGCTGTGATTTCATCTCTAGTAAGTTTGAAATATTCTCTGATTCTCACGGGCACTTCTGTTCTGCTCTCTGGGCCATCCATGCTGGACCATCAACATCAACTCCATCAGTACAATGGGGATCACTTTTGTTGTGTTCTGCAACTGGTGCTGGGTTGATTCACTGACACTGACGAACTCAATTGGTTGATCTGTTCAAGCTCATTAAAGATCTTGTCATTGGATTGTTGTGTCGGTATGTATGCACGACTCAACCAGTCTGCAATATACAAATCTGGTGCCTTGCAATTATGTGATCTTAGTCTGTATTTCTGCGTCGAGTACATCCGTTGTCAGTCGGCTTTGGAATGGTTTGTGTGAATGCTGACTAGGCTTGAAAGGCTTGTGATCTGTGTTTACAGTAACATCTCTTGTGTAATGTATTCCATCAAACCTATTTCACCTGCGAAGACTATGGCTAAGAGTTCTTTTTCTATTTCGCATAGTTCCTCTCGCTTGGTGTCAAGGCTCTGAAGTCCAAAACTGACTGGCTGTCCTTCCTGCAGCAGGGTTGCTCCCCAGCCATTTTCAGAAGCGTCACACTGTATGTAACCCTCTTTGTTGACGTCCATACACCGGGTAATACCGCCGGATCATTTGTTTCAATAGCCGCATATGGATTTTAACTGAAAGACAACAATTTTATTACCACCGCTTTTTAAACCAAAGGGCAATTTGTCTTCATTTTAATGTCTGTAATATTGTTATACAATTAATCTTTCAAATAAGACATGATCATTGCATGGCTTCAACTTATTTATCATTTTCTGACCATAATTGTTATGCCTATATACAAAGCACATATCATAGCCGCCATATTGGATTTTCCCCAGAACTTCCATCAATTCCTAGTTTTGGTGCTTTTTCCAACCAATGGGCAATTTCTTTCTTCATTTCCAAAATTTCTAATTATCATTACACACTATCTTCAACTTAAGAACATATTAATTGCATGCTTTCGACTTAATTATCGTTTTCTGTCATTACTGATACAAATGGCGAACCGTCTATGTTACACCCAACGGCTGTGTCATAGTACTGCAGAATTGGATTGCTTGTGAGCATATCCTTGATCTTCTCGAAGGCTTATGCAATCATGTTCTTTTCTTGCCATTCAAAGATTACGTCATTGTCCGTCAATCCTTCTTAGCGGTTCTGCGATTGTTACAACTAGCAGGAATTTAATTTACCAATAGTTGGTGCATCCAATTATTCTCTGTACAGCTTTCTTGTCTTCTGAATGGCAATGTCGCTGACTGCCTGTGACTTTGTTTTGGGTCTGGCGTCAATCTTCTGACTCAATGTATGGCCAATATACTTGACTTCTTTTACTCTTAGCTCACATCTTGGCTTTATTCAACTTCAAGTTGACTTCACGGTCTCTGTCCAAGAATTTTCTCAGGTTTCTATCATATCTTGGACTGCGTCTTCTATGGAATCTCCTTGACCGTAAACTAGGAAGTCATCGCCTATAACTTGTACTCCATCTAGTCCTTCTATCACTTCATGTTGTCGTACACCTGGGTCTGGAATTCGTCTGGTCGCCGTATTTACTGCCGAAGGGGGAGACGAAGCCACTTATATCTTCCAAACAGTGTTGAAATGTGAAGATCCTGGCTCTCCTTCTTTTCTGTCAATTTGACTGCCAAGAAAAAAAAAAAAAGAAAAAAAGAACGCTCTTTGGCGTCTAGGACTGAGATATTTCGGCTTAGTTAGCTCCGGTAGGATTCCTTCTATTGTTGGAATTTGATATCTTGTCTCTTCGGCTTTGTTTAACTCTCTTGGATCAAGTACATATTCTAAGCTTTCAGGCTTCTTGATCACCAGCAAATTACTTGTCCATCAGTTGGTTTGATGACTCTTCTATTCACTTTCTTCTTCCCATGGTCGTCAAGCTTCTGTTTGACTTCTTTCTTGATTGTACTGGTATTCTTCTGGCTGGATGCTTGGTTGGTGCGATTTATGCTGCTGTCTATCCGCTATGTTATATTCACCGGGCAACACCTAGCATTAATATGTCACTATATTCTGTAGATGCTTTTTCAAACTCTGATTATCTGAATCATGGGATCTTCTATCATCTGGTTGCACATCTCATCAACTGTCGATTAATCCATCTCTAATGCTTTGGCTCGAGATATTATTGGTGGCTCACTTGTCTCGATGATCTGAATGTTAATTCATAACTCTTCTGATGACGTTCACATGTGATGTAGCTTCTCCTTGACTGGAACTACTTGATCACTATACATCTCAGTTTGTTGAGGATTTTTTTCTCTTTGGCTTCCTTGTCTGTTGAACTTTGAGAAGATAGTCTCTTGGAGACATGGGCGTCACATGATGATCCATATCGATTCGCACTCTAACTCCTCTGATCTTCCAGATGAACTTTTAAGGTTCACTGGACCATCAACTTATTTTCACCTGTGTGCGTTTCTTCTTCTCCTATTGTCCCGTCAAGTTAAAACAATCTCTCTTCAGAGGTATCAAAGCCTGAAGATTGGTCTGTTTCCTCTATCTGATTGTCCGTCTGGTTTGGTTTTCTTAGCTGCAAAATTCTGCAAGCTTTAGCTGAATGGTTCAGGATTCCCACCACTTACTGCATTTTTCATTTTTCAACCATATACTGGACATTCTGGATTTCCCCATTTATGCGTTTCCGTGCAAAACTTACAGGGTTTCTTCTTATATTTTCTGTCTTTGCATCATTATACTTCTGTGTTTTTCTTGTCTGGTTTTCTTGACTGTTGCTTTTCTCTGGTGAAATTCACAGACTGTTCGCCAGCCATCGCTTTCCCTGTTGATTGTGTTGTCACTCACCCTTAGCGTGTCAATGGCATTCTTTAATGATAGTTTACCTTCTTTACGAAACATCTTGCCCTTGCTGGCTCATCTTTACATCCAATTACAAGATATCTCTTATTGCTTCTTCAACTGCATGCGTTGAAATTTTGGCTTCTGTAGCAGATGGCGAAGTTCTGTCAATAAATTGCCCCACACTCTCTTGTTGTTGTTGCTTTGGGGCATAGTAGAAGTTCTAATCTGCTAAAGCACATTGCTTTTCATCAACAAAGTTTATTTTGTAGAGCGGCTAGAATTTCTTTGGGGTCTTTCAATTTATCCTCAGTTAGTGCTTAGGCCGCGAAAGGATGTCTTCCATGCAATCACTGTCCCATAAGCGTCTTTATGGTCCGCCACTTGTTTTTGCATCCTTTTCATCAAGCTCTGATGCAATCCTATAATCATCATAGGCCTCTTAAAATGCTTCCCAATCAGTTCAGTATCACCTTTACATATCATTGGGTGGTGGGGCTGGAATCTTAAAAGTAGCCGTACTGTTTCTCTAGTAATATACATATCACGTTGCCAGACTCAAAACTCCTACGAAATGTCACGTAATTTTTCGCCGGTCACAGGGCGAATAGTGTTTTTTCTTTATTTTCTTCAAACAACAACAGCGATTTTTCTTGTCTTATCCGTTGCTTTTTCCGGTTCGGCTGCTATATTTAGTGTACTATTTTACAGCGCGTCTCCTAAAGCGCCTCACACCTGGGCACCACACGTTCGGGTGACGTGCCTTGAGAACCGCCCACACACGAAAAATTTTCTAAGTACCTAACAATCGCTACTTTGACTACTTTTCGGGCCTAGATTTTCATTTCACTTTGTCTCAGTCTACCAAGGCAGTCATGTATGCTTTCTTCATGCATTCCTTTAGTCGATTCCCACTTACTTCTGATAACCATGTTGGCCGTTGCTTATGTGGGGTTTGAGTACCAATAAGTAGACAAAGGCAAGCAATAAGTTCACAAGGAGGGTCCATTTTACTTGTGCTAAACACTCCAGCGCGCGATGTGCAGATCAATTATACGCGATGGTGTTCCAGAAGTGTCTCGGAAATATCTCCGGTAAGAAACATAAATGGTGTATATTAAAGTATACCATGTTGATTAATAAACTAAATACAGCTACCGATTATCAGCTGAAAATTCAAAATGGCTGACATTCTTATTTCGAAATAACACATTTTTAGTCGATTTTTAATCATAATTTTTATTTTGGACGATTTTGATTGTCTTTTTGACTGCCATTTTGGGCAAAATGAGAGTCCATACCGTTTTTCTAAAGAAACAGTATTTTCTCCAGCCAAGAGAGCGGTAACACCCGGTTCTGACCGGTATTTCGTCTTCATCATTCGATGCTCGCCATTTGTCTTCTTCGAGTCTATAACTTTTATTCATGATCTTTCCTCGGGTAGAATCGAGTTTAATTGATCCTTGCGTGCACGATTGTGTAGTTCCACATCTCAAAAATAATGGTTACCTTACTTGTATTTAGCATTTGTTAGGGCTATTTGAATTATTTGGGTTAGTAATCAACATATTGACGTTTATTATGGCAGCTAACCGCAAATTAAAAATTGACTGACCACAATAACATAACGTTAATTTTTTCCCCAGAGGTTCGTGTACATGACGACATCGATCACTTTTTTCAAAAATATGATAGCTTAATTCCAAGATAAGCATTAACTTGTATTATATGAGCGATAATATTAAAGGAATTATTGTGGTCTAAACAAATTAAAGAAAGATAATGCTATTGTTTCAAATGCACCGTATGCGATTTGTTTTAAATCCAAGATCGCATCGTGAAGCATATTATTTTCAGAAGCTTCAAAAATATTCATGAGAAGAATTATTAAGTAGAATAACAAAGCCATTGACAACGTTTTATATGAAATAATTTGGATAAGGATTACTTAATGACTCTAAAACTTGAAGATTATAACGAATTCCCGATTGAGGTGGTAACCTCCTCCCCGTTAACCGTGTTACACAAGTGTCTTGTTAAACAGGGTTTAACTTCATTGTAGAGTTTTACTATAGTAGATTAAAACCCATCTGTGTCACAGATGAAAGGTTTTGGACAGCGTCGATTAGTTGGGAGGAGGCGAATATGTGGCCCTGATTCACCTGTTTCAATGAAGAACTAAAATAATCTTGCCTCATATATGTTTTAACATCATCTTTACATAGTGCAAGACTTTTGTTCCTTCGTATCCAACTGCAAACGCTCAAAATTCAATAACATTCAACTCACCTTTTACATTGAAAACCATGAAGCAACTACGATTAGTCAGAATGTTTTGAGAGTTCCTGCAGTCTATAAATGGCGTTTAGTTGACTTGAATGCTTTCATGAGCAGAGAATTGATTTTCTCTGTTGTCGGACTGCTGTGTTTCAAGCTGTGTCATATCGGTGGAATTTTAATTTTCACACACTGCACATCCCCTCATTAAATCTCCTACCTTCGGACAAGTAACTAGAGTGACACAATGGGTTGAATTACTTAACATACTCGTAGTTTGTATACTCAATAGACCAGTTAACATCCGACGTCACTTTCTTTGTTGAATGCCATCCATGCCTGCCATCGTTTGGGCCCATGTATTAAAATTTAACAGATACAATTGCCCCTGTGTAACAGGGGGGGGGCCAGGCCGACCTAGTTCAAGATACCAGCCCTAACATTTTTTACAAACATTGGCTGTTAACTGTCTATACTGGAGGCAGGCTTGTTATACATAATAGTGTTGGTTGTTGTGTATTCCCGTAGGATTTTTCATTCTAAAATTGATTTTGGCTGTTTGGTTCAATAGGACCTAAACTGTCACAAAATGATGGTGTTCAAATTTTCGGACTGATGACCCCCTCCTTGCAAGGGGGAAAGGGAAAATGTTAGTACAGGGAAAAAATTTAAAATCGAAGTCAAATTGCGTTTTAATGTGCCTAACGTGTTCGTCTCATCATAAGGATTAGGAAAAAAGTATATATTTGCATAGGTTCCAGACCTTTAGTTTTTAAAAGCGGTTATAGCCCCATACTGGTTCAAGGTCACCCTGGGGGTAAATGCGCCGATGTGTTGAAGTGGGTGGTGTCAAATGATTCCTTGTGTCATATGAGAAAACAGAAAAATTGCTTTTTAATGATTTTGATATCACATTGCGAATCCAGGGAAAAGTCTGGTCACCCCCATAGGACAATGTAGACCCTGCGGACATTTGCTATGTAATTAGCCACCAAAATGTCAGACACTGTAAAATAATACATTTTTTGGTCCTGGAGCACAATACAAACAAATTATCACCAGTTGAACTGCAAAATCTGAGCATGGATAAATTTTACACCAGGATGACTTTGAACCATTATGGGCTATAGTGCTTTAACTGAAGGTCGGAAACTAGGCAAAGATGGATACTTTTTTAATCATTATAAGGAGAGGAACATGTTAATGCATTAAAACACAATTTGACTCGATTTTAAATTTTTCCCTGTCGTAACATTTTCCTCCACCTTGGAGAAGGGGGCAGCAGTCCGAACGAACATTTGCACACCCATCATTTTCGACTGTTGGTCCCTATTGACTGTGAAAAACAGCAAGAAAAATCAACTTTAGCACAAAATCCTACGGGAGAGCTGTTTCATGACATACCAACCCACATATAGTCCGCGTTACTCTATTGTTTGAACCGCTTTGTCCCTTATGTTCAAAAGATGAACTTACACGACCCATGACCCCATTCGCATTAAGAGCTTGCAACTGAATCACGGTGTAGAAAATATAGTCGTAGTTTGTTATATACATGGGCCAATTAACCAGTAGTTGCTCTAACGTTAAGTTGTAGCAAAAATCGTTATTTAAAATTGGAATAGTATTATTTTCCCCTTGAAAGTTACATTTTAGGACTAAACTAAATTACCGCCACTTAAAATTCTTAAATATCGCCCCCAGCACACGAAGTGATTTCTTTCGCAAGAGGTTATATATAGATAGAGACAAAACGTTACGTCAATACCTTTAGAATTCACCGTGTCCGCATGTTTTGTGTGGGGCCGACCACAAAGACAACTAGAGTACCAACAAATAGAAAGCAATGGCTGCCTCCGCTTCTTCCACATACTGTGGGTGCAGTTTTGTATACACTAACTGTAGTGCGATCAAATTAATGTATTGTTAGAGGTGGTCAGGTTTAATAATAGTGTACCTGGGTCATTTTGCTCAGATACTCCTTTTCTCAAATAATGCAATGCGCGCTTAGGGTGAAAAGATTATTCATGAGGCGGTTTATTTAAATCAAGACGACTTTTTTTCATTTCATTCGTTTTTTGGGCCATGGGTAGGACAAAAATTTAACCACCTAATAGCAGCCCAACTCCAACAACTGATAGTTTGGCGGAATTTTTGTATCGAATTGACATTATGTTTGTATACAACACCCAAACTGATAATTATTCGTGCAATATCAATATCAAAATGTCAGCGCCCAGCACGGACGACTGGTTTGAATGCGTCACCCCTTTCACACCCCTTGGTTCTTCGTATACAATTTACGAATGAAGAGCGCCGCTCAACTACTATCATTACTGAATGGTGACGTCATATGTGTGATACAGCCTCGGGGAGATTTTAGAAATTCTGCAATAGGGTACATAACGTTCGAGCGATTCTTTGACTCAGGTGGTCAAAATTATCAATGCGTCAATGATAATGGGAAAGGGGAATTATTGTGATTATTTAGCAGGTGGGCTAAATATGATTCCTATTTTCTATTATTATAGGTTTGAAAACTGCTTGGGTTAAACGTCTCCTTGATATACAAATGATGTAAATGGAAATGTTTCTTTTCAGTAACCACTGGGAGCCTTTTGGTGGTATTTATTTGGCAAGTGTAATATTAAACCACATGATAGTTTTGAGATTTTTGATTAGAACGTTTTTATATGATTGTTAACCGCATGGTTACTGGGTGTATGAACCGTCCCGCCCCCCCCCCCCTATATTTTAAATCCTGTTTTAAAATCAAATTCTGTTGGAATAATACTGTTGTGAGATAAATAAAGATGGTTTTTCATAAGACTTGGTATGGTAATAGGGGTTAATTTTTTTAATGATCTTTTTGGATAGAATGGTAAAATTTTAGGCATACAATAAGTATTTACAAGAAATCCAAACCTCAAGGTTATTTTATGAATATTTTTCCCCTCATATATGCTATTCCATTGACATGAAAGAAGGTCCACATGTGGATGGGGATGAAGATGACATCAGTCTCGCGACGAGATTTTTAACAAATTCAAAAATTTTTTACTTTTTTTATTTATATAAATAAAAGTAATGTGTTCAGAAATGTTTCAAACCACCTTCATCCTGAACTCATGGAATATTTTATTTAATGATCCAGACTTAGATTGGCTTAACTATTTCTCCATACCATTAACCAAGTCATCCCCATACCCCCCAGGTTAAGATCCAAATTGGCATTATTGATTGTAACTATGTATTCTTTTGCAATGGCAATGTTGAAGAATCTCACCACATTTGATTTGGGAATGCGAGGTCATTGCTCAATTCTTGAGTGAGATCCACCTGACCTGGTTGATACCAAATTAATTAAATATGAGAGATGATTGTATTAGGTATTTAGAGGTTGAGTTCACAAATATAACTTTCTTATCCTCTATGCCAAATACTTTATATGATTCTAGATGTTAAAAAAAAAACCAATCTGACATTGTAGGCTTTATCAACTGGGCTAAAAACCTGTAGTGATCTGAAAAATGGTATAGCAATAAGGATACCAATCTTGCAAAGTGGTGCAGCAGGTTAAATAGTATAAATCTTAAGAATCTGTTTTGTATGGGTACTTTATTTACGTTTTATATTTTATATATTCCTGTTATTGACTTCGTTTACTCCTAATGCAAAGGTACCTTTCAAACACAAATAATAGCCTTGTGCACAGTGATCTGAATTATATATAATTAACAGTTTTAATGATCTTAAATTGATTTGGTTCAAGAATTTGGGTATGTCCAAAACATACATAAATAAAATACACAATTAACACACACAATTTATAACTGATATTAATTGTTCAAGAACATAAGCGATTACAACAATTACAACACAATTTATAACTGATCTTAATGTTCAAAAGATGGCGTTGCAGTTCAATGATGCTATGTCCTCTCAGCGAATACTCCAAAGGACCGCCACAATTCATACAACCTCAGTAATATATTCCAGGGAATCTTCTCAGTCTTGAAGGTAATCTTGTCCAGCAGTTCACGGCGACGGGGCTCCCGTCGACGACAAATGGTCCACAATATAAATCCCGTACAGACCACCATACTGTCGCTATGTCCTCATATAGGACCACAATTTGGAATCCATTTTTGATTCCGAAACTGAAGCGCTTTGGCTTAAAAGACGACAGCAGACAATTGAGCTATCAAGCTCCGGCTGCATCCAAATATTAAATCCTGGCTGGGCCCTAGATGTAGAAAACTCAAATCTACCTCATTGTAAAGTAAAACTAGCTAAAATTTATACTGTATGAGCTCCCTGTGCCCAATCATTTGATTTCACTGCTGGGGGCATCGAGTCCCTTCCAGGATTGTATTTAAGCTACGCAACCGATATATTCCCCTTTCTAACATTTCATTACAACAATCATTCTCATTAAGCATAAACATACCCTACACTAGCTGACCAATCGGAATTCATCACCGAATTACATCACTTCATATATATAGCTTTGTGGGGATCCCTAGGTTCCGCAATATTTTGATCTCAAAAACATAAACAGTTTCTAAGTTTAGCATCCTTGGGAATTCCCCACTTCCCATTGTGCACTCTAAACAAGGTGCATTTTGCAAAAACAACTCTAGGAATCCCCTTTCTCTCTTTTATAGTAAACAAAGTGCTTTCTTCCCTTGAGAAATCTTTTACAAATAAATTGAGAAAATAATTTTAAAAGTTAATCAGAAAAATGGAGGCCATATACCCATCCTCCCCCCCCCTTAAAAAGAAAATTTGAATGAAAGGAAATTTCCAAAACTGGCTTTATAAACCTTACCATTTGGTGTTATTTTACATACATTTTACACGTTGCAAATTTACACTTTTAAAATGTTCTTGCTTGCTGCCTTCAGTCTATAATTACATAAGGTGAAATACTAAATTCTGACACCAATTTTAGGCAGCTCTGGACAAGGCATCAGCCAAGACATTTTTTTCCTTTGAGTGTCTTATCCCAGTATGTATTCTATAGAGTTACAACTCCACCTACAAGTCTTTATGATTTCTTTTTTCATCAATCTTGTGGATGAAAGTAAACGGATTGTGATCCGTGCACACTAGAACTGGGTGTAACAGGCTGTCCCAAAAAATGTAACACTCCTGGCTAAGGCAATTTTGATAAAAAGAAAAAGTATAACAATGGGGTCTTTGTTTGGTACTATTTTAAAGCTAATGAAATACGCTTTCATATTGATGTTATTTCATTCCAATCCGATGCGTAAAACAAAAGATATGCTTCAGTAAATATGATAGTTGCAAAATCAAAGTTGGTCCTGTTTCTGCCACGTAAGCATTTGAAATACTGACAAAAAATAATAACCCTTGCACTTCAAGCACATTTCTTTCCATCTTAAAGGAAAAGAAATGGATCTTGCTGTTTTATTGTTGTTTAAAGTAAGACTCGCAATTTTCTGTCAAGTGTTTTAACCCAAGCGCATCGTCCATTGGATCTACCACCAACGCTCTTCTAAACGAAGAGAATGTTGGCTTGATGGTTTGCCATTCTGGTTCGTTATGGGTCATTTGGCCTGCACTGGGGCTTTTCAATTTCGTCCTGCTTCCTCTTCATTAGACCTACTATCAGAGGTTTATTCTTTTTTTGTTTGTTTGCATTTTTTTGATGTTTATTATGTCTACAGATTCATAGGTTTACTTGCGAATTCAATATGGAAGCATCTGATTGGTTTGGTGGATTTAGACATTTTGGTGTATTTTTTTGAGCGATTTGATACTGCTAGAGGCCTCTAATGAACTGATGAATCAACTCACTTATCGCTAACATTGAAAGCCACTCACCAAAGATTGATGACCATGAAGACAAT
>JAMKCH010030881.1:0-19074 GCA_023653785.1 Ophioderma brevispina | reverse complement strand
AATCAAGACTACTATCATAGATGACATTTGCCAAAAAAAAAAAAAAAGTGCAGGGTTTGAATGGGTCTTGTAAACTTTAAATTGATCTTATTACCACTATTTATAATACGGCAGCCATTTTAAGCCATTTAAAGTTATTGTGTCAAAATAGCTGACTTATGAAATTGCATACTTGCTCTTTGTGTACTTTTATAATGTAGTGGATCCGAAAGGGTCTCGAAACCTTCAAATAGACACTATCAGCACTATTATAATGGCAGCCCATTTATGCCACATAATAAAAGTCAAGTATCTGTGTCAAAATAGCTGCTTAGAAAATGCGTTTGTTTTTGTTTGCGCACTTGAACACTTCTAAGACGGGTTGGACCATAAGCGAAGTCGATTTTGATGAAATTTTTTTTGATGGTATTTATTTTGATAGTGGCACACATTTATGCTATGAAAAAAAATCAGAGAAAGAAGTTTTTCAAAATAGGGGGGCTATAGATACACCGACACCACTTATTCAAAGGTGTCAAACTCACAAAAGACAGAGTTGGAAGGTGCCTTTTTTTGGTTTTAAAATAGGTTAGCCAAGTTCTTTTTCAACATGGTATGGAAAATACTTGCTTAACAGTTGAAAATACAGGACAAAACTGATTAAAATTATCAAACGTGTAACCACGGACACCACAGTTAGTCTTGATCAATTTTGTGCTTGCTAAATCTGGAAATATGACAAAATTTATTGTCTCTAAATGCTGTTAGATTTGTACTGCACCGTCATATATTATCATTAAAATTGATATAGAGGTCATTTGGACCCAAAAAATATGAAGTCCACACGACCTTTCAATATGTAACAAACATTTAAAGTCGGACACCAAATGTTACACGTTGATTTCTTGCACTTTATAGAAATTTACAGTGATGAATAACAAAGAATATTTCAAATTGATCTGTTCAATGTTTTTTTACCTCTATTTCTGGAACCCCTATATCAATAAAAGTAAACAACATTTTCTTGATTTACCAACTTATTTCTGATTGTTCACTTTCTCGTCACAAAAGGTCCCTATATTTAACCCCGGACACAATCTAATTCAGTGAAAATTAACGAAAATGTTAAAATAATTTGCACATTGGTTGGCATATGAAAGCCTTTGATTTATCTGTCCACAAGTTGAAACTCATTATCATTGTAAAAACTGTTTTGGTCTAATAAGATAAACAATTTTGTGATCCACACATATCAAAAATGTGCTGAGGACATTTTTCATGGAAAGACCCATATATTTGTAAAGGAGTTCTCTTGTTTCTGTGCACTATAATAGACAACTCATTGGAAGTAGTGGTTCTAAAACTGCAAAGACTTATTTTGATCATTTATTACAAAATTTACAAAACTTGAAGACTTGGTCTTTTGTTCAAGTATAATTTAAAATTTTTATTATCGCTTACGTATTCATCCAAAGATAATCACATTCTAAAAAAAAGGATATTCACCAAATATTAAAAGTGTAAATAGCCTGCTTGTAAATCTCTTAATGCCCACTTTTTTCGTTGAAATGGAGCAAGGAATGTTCAGGTAATGTTTTAATAGCATTGTACAGGGTTCCCAAAATAAATGAAATCCTTGCAGTTGTTGCGATAATTTCAAAAATTACTGAGAATTACTCAAGTTTTATAGCAGATTCTGAATGCCAAACTAGTTTCGTACATCCTGTCCAATTTTTGTCTGATATGGTTCACTAGTTTTGAAAACAAAGGCTATTATGCAACCCGCTGTCAAATTACCCCATTCCAAGTTTGCCTTAGATCGTTGAATCAGGCTCACCTTCAAAAGTTGAATAAAATGTCTTTTAACTACAACAAATCTTCTGCTACTAATCCTATCTTTTGTTTAAAAAAATAAATTAATAAAATATTTGTCATAATTGTTTTTTTCCACGGTCTTTTATCGTCTGTGCAGTATTTTTCTCTACTCATATTTAGAGTAGTAACTTGACTAATTAAATGTTTCATCTTCAGTGTGTCTAACAAATCCTTGTGAATATTGCAAGTTGCAGCAGAGGGATCAAATACCAAATGATTTAATACTAAATGAATGGAAATGGTATGAATGGCCGATGAATGGATGTTGAAGACTTCCTAGTTATAATATGGACCATTTGATAGAAACAACAAACAAACACAAATAATCCACTAAAAATCAAACATGAGTTGCATCAAACACAATGTCAGATATTATTGTGAACAGAGAAGATTTCCCTTATTTGTCAAAGACATGTTGGCTTTAAATGTTTAGTATTTCATTTACAAGGTTATACTGGGTTAATTGAACCAAACTTAAGTGGTAAGGATAAAGAGACATGAGAAGAGAGATAAAAACAAGCACCTTCGTATACATGCCTTGATTGTGTATTCATCAGTCAAACTTGGAACGGCTTAAATTGTGGCTTGCTTACGTAATCGCCTTTGTTCTAAAAATCAGTGAAGCAAATCAGATGAAATTTGAACAGTAGGTGGAGAAAAGGATAGGCCTTACAAATATCTCGCAACATTTCAACATTTTTAAAATAATTTTGAAATTATAGCCCCAACCATTTCTATTCATCTGGTATTTAATCCCTCCACTGCAATTTGCAATATTCACACGGATTTGTCAGACACACTGGAGTTAAAACATTTAAGTTTGGCCAAGTCACTAAGTTAATATTCTAAATATGAGTAGAGGAAAATATTGTACAGACGATAAAAGACCGTGAATAAAACAATAACGACAAATATTTTTATTTTTAAAAACAAAAGGCAGGGTTAGTACCAGACCAGGAGATTTTTGTAGTCAAATTTTCAAGGTGAACCTGCTTTAACGTGCTAAGACAACTGAACGGGGTAATTTGACAGCGGGTTACATAATAGCCTGTGTTTTAAAAGTTAGTGAACCGTATCAGACCAAAATTTGACAGGATGTACGAAACTAGTTTGTCATTCAGAATCTGTTATAAAATTTGATTAATTCTCAGTAATTTTGAAATTATAGTACCAACTGCGAGGATTGCATTTATTTTGGGACACTCTGTATACCCTAATCAACCTAAAATGGGCTACAGATAAAAAAAATGTGGAAATTTGGATTTCCAAACTGTGGCGTAACCAGGCCTTTGCAAATGGGGGAAGAAGGGATGCCGAGGCATTTTCTGAGGGGGCGAATTTAGGTCCTTCTCCATAGACACTGTACAAAAAAGGTCAGTTCATTTGTTGGGGCTGGAGGGGTAGGGGAGCACCCTCTGCTCAGACATCCCCCCCCCCCCTAATGCCACTGTTTCCAAAAAAGCAGTTGAATTTCATGCTTGTTACAGGAACAATTCAAACCACTTAAGTTAAAGTTGATTTTGAAGATAAGTTCTAACTAAATCTAAGGTAAACTCACCATGGGTGGTTAAATGGTTTACAGGATACAAACTACTACATGTAGACCAGTGATCTAGTGAGTGAATAGAAAATAAACTGAACCAAACATGTATATTTTTTGTAAAGAGTTGGTGGTTATTCATTTTCTCAGTTGTTTAAAACATGCTTGTTTATGCTAATAATTTATGTTCTATTGTAGCATTTCAATTGTACAGAGTACCGTATTATCCTAATCTGAACAAAAAGGACCTCTACAGTATGTATCATTTCAAAAGATTGTTTAAATTTTCCCAAAATTCCCGAAAAATTTACTACAAAATCCCATAAATCCGTTTATTCCCAACATTTCCCTGGAAATTTCCCGCTCTGAAAATTCCGGGAATTTTGCAACCCTATGCGGTGTGTCAAAGCGGGGGAGTCGGAAGAGGAAAACAAGAGAGGGAACTTCCTTACGTTTTAAACTATCTACACGATATTTGACATCAATGAACATATAGTAATTCGAATTTTGTTGCGTCAGTGGAACTAAAATTACGCATGATTTTTTTAACTCTTATCGGCACTTGACTCAATATACGCTGAAAGCTTGCGCCAAACCTGTCCTGGCTCTCGCAAGTGTAATCCAGCGCGAACTGCATTCACAGGCATTATGTGAAAAACTACATTTTCAAGAAAAAATCATGTTTGCCTGTGATGAAATTTCAGATAATTTGCACAGGACTTTGTATAACTCGTATTCATAATTCTGGGACACAAACGACCAACAACACTGCATTAGTGCGATCGTACATTGGAAGCGGAGGTCCAATGCCCTTGGACATGGCCATATAGTGCGTTTAAGCCGGGCGAGAAGGGCGTAGTCGTGCGTAAGTTGAATGCAGGAACGCTTGTGTCAGCTCTCTGTGCGTACGCCGTTGTCCAGGAATTAAAGAATACGACTTATTAGTAGTAGATTAAAAACCAAGTCAGTTTGTCAAAAACTTTGTCACTGTTGATATTATCTGTTTTAATCTATTTTGTTATAATAAAGGAGCTTTCGAACAGCTGTGCCACGTCACCATTCATACTATCCATTGAAGAGTCTGGTCAAAAAGCAAGACCGTGGTTAAGCAATACTTTTCGTAATTATCTTCCAAACAACTTGTTTTATTTCCCATTACTTACTCAAATTGGTTTTCTAGAAGGATATACTTGATTCTAGAAGTGCTATGTGAGATCATGCATATGGGAAAATTTTGTATGCCACTTCATACCTCCCAATCCAACTTCTCGCGAAATCCAATTTGCAATTCCTTGAATTAACAAAGAAAAATTTGAGTTGGTATGTAGTTAAAGTGACAAATCGAGGGTTACAAACAAAAGACGTAAAATCAGCAATGAAAGAATATAAAGAATTTCTTGAAATTCTGCTGTTATAATTAAAAATTGTTCTTTGTTTACTAAAGTTATATAATGTTGTTTACAGTATCATATATGAGGGTTTATGAGATGGTTACATTTGAGTAATGAAAGAATTGCTTAGGAGAAAGAAAATATTAAACATCACATTTCTTAAAAGCAGTATGACGCAGAATTAAAGAAAAGAAATTCTTTAATTTTCTTTCAGTGCTGAGTTACATCCTACTGTTTGTCACACTTGAAATTTTAACACAAACAAATAGGCTGGTTATCTCAAAAGGAAGTCTAACTTAGACCTGGTTTTAAACCAGGCAGAAATTCACTCACTTTAATCGAGAGTGAAATACTCTTGAACCTTGCATTCACTCTTTGAAAAAAATAATCTAAGAGTGAAGTCACTCTTCAATTTTCTGTTCTCAGTGACATTAAGTTCAGGTTTTACTCCTCAGAAGTGACATTTTACTCTTGAGAATCACACCTCAAGAGTGAAATACTCAAGAAACAAGAGCACCAATGGTGCTGTAGCTCAGCAGGTCATTAGTATGGGCCTTTAGCAATTGATTTTTGGCACAAGAAGGAATTTACCAATTTTGAAAGAATGCCCATTTAATTGGCCCATGTGATGTTTGACCCAAACCTGTGAACACCTCATATAGGCCTTGGGTCAGCGGTTCTTCTAACCAAGTCTAGTGATTATAACAATTGATTTGTGGCACAAGAAGGAATTTACAGATTTTCAAAGAATGCCCCTTTAATTGGCCCACGTGACCTTTGACCCAAATCTGCGAACAACCCATATGGACCTTGAGTCAGCAGTTCCTCTGACCAAGTCTGGTGATAATAGAAATTGCTTTGTGGCACAAGAAAGAATTTCTAGATTTTCAAAGAATGCCCCTTTAATCGCCCACATGACCTTTAACCATTGAGCTAGAATATAAACCAAGAGGGGAATCGCGTGTATTATGGAATAGCCCAAGCCCGTAACCGATTTCTCTCACACACAGCGCGCCGTGGTTGTTGCTGCGTAAGCACTCGCGTGTCGTCACTGTTGAGGCGCAAGCACACGCATATAAAAATATGTGCGTCACGCGTTATGTTATCAGTGTTGCATTTCCCCAGTGTTCCATTGTCTGATCGGCCGATTTTTCTGCAATAATTATGCGAAAAGCAATCGATTGAAGAAACCATGCTTCTAAAAAGATTCCTGCATCCCTAATGCACAAAAAGTCTGCCGATGACCCCTGTTAATTTTGCTTAGGAAAAGAGATATTTGAGTCCGAGTGATAGCATGTGGCATCGGTTGTTATTGTTGTTTTCACTCGCTAGTGACGAACGTAACATACCGCGTGTCTCATAAATATGCATTAAGGATTTTACAAATACGACGATACGTAAACCAAATATGGTGGTGCCCAAAACTATGATAATGAAGTGCGTATGCTCATTATTTTTTTTTTTTTTTTTTTTTCAAAGAATGCCCCTTTAATTGGCCCACGTGACCTTTGACCCAAATCTGCGAACAACCCATATGGACCTTGGGTCAGCAGTTCCTCTGACCAAGTCTGGTGATAATAGAAATTGCTTTGTGGCACAAGAAGGAATTTCTAGATTTTCAAAGAATGCCCCTTTAATCGCCCACATGACCTTTAACCCAAATCTATGAACACCCCATATGGACCTTTAGGTCAGTGGTTCTTCTGACCATAATTGGTGATAGCACAAATGTGATGTGATCAAGCAAAATGAGTCGGAAGTCACAAGTATTGATTATGAGATATAGCCAAACAAAGGAGAAAATGTATTTTGTGTCCTATTGTTTTTTCCACCCTTCAACTGATTATATCTTTGGAATTAATTTTGTCAATTTCAATGGGGATTTCAGCAAAATGTAGCTTTTTATCTGATGCATACAGCTACATGAAAAAGTAAACATCAAATTTGACCGACTTCAGACTCATTTTGCTTGATCGCATCACAAATGATTTGTGGCACAAGGAGGAATTTATAGATTTTCAAAGAATGCCCCTTTAATTGGCCCATGTGACCTTTGACCCAAATCTGTGAATACACATACGGGCCTTGGGACAGTGGTCCTTCTTAGCACATTTAGTGATTATAGCAATTGATTTGTGGCACAAGAAGGAATTAATAGATTTTCAAAGAATGCCCCTTTAATCAGCCCATGTGATTTTTGACCCAAATCTGTGAACACCTCATATGGGACTTGAGTCAGTGATTATTCTGACCGATTTTCGCTCCAATCGGCCCAAGCGTTTGGCAACAAGATGCATTATGGCAAGTGTTAACAGACAGACAGACAGACAGACATACAATAGACAGACAGCTGAGCTGAGCTAAAAATGTGAGTGAAATTGCTGCCAGGGTTAGTTCTACATGAGTGGACTTTTTTCCTTTCAACATACTCTAAAAATGTGCTGTAACATGCGACAAAATTCCTCATGCATGGGCCGTTCCGGTCCACCCATGAGGAATTTTCTCACCTTTAACTTTCACAGTATTTTGAAAGGAAAAATACAGCAAGTAAACTTGCGCGATCCCCCTGGCAAGATGACAGTATACACAAGGTGGTTAGTTGGCACAGTTGTCAGTTGCAGGGCATCAAAATTCAAGAAATTGTTCTCATGGAATAATATATAGAAATGTAGCAGTTTCTAAAAAAATGAAAGCCTAACCAAAGGGGAAAATGACCGCAGATGACCTTTGACCTTGGTATGTGACCCTTGACATCAACAACATATGAAGGAACCCGTATTGCACCTTTGACCCAAGTTAGGTTGTAATCAGACTTCAACTTTTCAAAGACGACCAGAAAAACAAAAACTAACCAAACTGGAACATGACCTCAGTTGACCTTTGACCTTGGTCCATGTCCTTTGACATCATCCACATATGAAGGAACCCCTATTGCACCTTCACCCCAAGTCTGGTTTAAATCGGACTTAAACTTTTCGAAGGAGACGCGTAAAACGAAAACCTAACCAAAACCTAACCAAACTGGAACATGACCTCAGATGACCTTTGACCTTGGTCCATGACCTTTGACATCATCCACATATGAAGGAACCCCTATTGCACCTTCACCCCAAGTCTGGTTTAAATCAGACTTAAGCTTTTCGAAGGAGATGCAAAAAAAGAAAACCTAACTAAACTGGAACACACATACATACATACACATACATACGGACATTCGCACCCTCGCAATATCCCCCTCTGCTTTTCAAGCCAGGGGATAAAAAAGGTCCACTTATGTAGGTCTAACCCTGGTTTAAATCAAGGTCTAAAGTTAGACACCCTTTTAGAATACCAGCCACGGAGTTCATCCTTCACCCATTGCAAACATCAGATGTACATTATTCAAAGTACACTCAACCTATCATCTTGTACCTCTTCCCTTTTCATCTACCTAACTACCTAAATAAAGGCACAATACTTAGTAAATAGTTATCCAATTTATTGAAGGTTTAGGAGAACTAAATTCTGAACAATTCAGGAGACACAATTTTGAGTATTACACTAGTTGAAGAAAGTTGTTTTACCTCTTGCCTACTTTCATAGGTTCTGTGTTTCTCTGGTTTGCTGCATTTCACAGAAAAATTATCTTCTGAGCCGGCATCACCATTTCCCTGAAAGCAATACGAGAGGAAAATGATGACAGATTAATATGTTAAAGCAGGATGACCCAATTTTCAGTATTATTCAAGTTTTCTAGTCAAGGAAGGCGCATTCAATCCCAAAAACCCCATCGTAAAAGTTAGTGATGATACTCCAATCACTTTGTTGTGAGAGCAAAAAACTTGATTTTGTAAGCCCCATAGCGTACTGTGTAAAATTAATATGGTTGACCCCAAATGGGCTAATTTTCACTCATAATTCCAAACCAAACATCCTTTAGGCCCTAGTTTTTCAAATGGTAAATGAGAAAAATAGTAGTTTTCCTCAGATTAAACTAAAATTTGGACCACATTCCGCAAAATCTGGGGTTATGGGAATGAGGCTAATAAGAGAGGGCCCCTTTAACAATTGCATCCAAAAAAAAAAGGGGTTATGAAAAGTCCAGAACAGTAGTGCATATTAAATAACACAGGCCTTGCACTTAACTTTTTTAAAACAAACTTGCCACAAAGCGAGGGAGGGTGAGGCTTGTGGGTGTGTGTGGTGTGGGGGCCTTAAGGGGGAGGCGAGGGGGAGGGGAGTGGGAAGGGAGGACTTGTGGGTAGGTGGAAGGAGGATGAAGAAGGGAATGATGGAGGCAGAGGGAGGGCGGGAGGGAGGCAGGGAGAGGGAGGGGATGGGGGGAGGGAAGGAGGGAGGGCGGCAGGAGGGAGTGATGGGGGGAGGGGGAGGAGGGGAGAAGGAGGGTTATGGTTGTCTATCAAATAGACAACCTAAACAAAGATTTGTATACAACATGTTTATTGTGATGTCTAGTAAACACACCCAAACAAGTAACTCCCAACCCCTGAAATTGTGTCAAGTTCAAATGATACCTGCATTATACATTAGGGATATATATAATTGAAGCCGTGTTTATTTAGCATATTTTGACATCTCATTTGGAGATGATGAGTATGTTGAGTTATGCCCACTTGACTGAACCCACCCACAGGATTTAAAAGTTGCAGTACGCCCTATAGAAGATAATGAGAATTTTCATGCTGAGAAGAAAGGATTGCTTTGATTTTCCATTCTGTACAGTATGATTGTCAATAGGATTTACTGCAACTTTTAAATACTGGAGTGGGTCCAGTCAAGTGAAGTCGGGAGGAAGCAGCATCTAGTAAACATTTGGACAAAAAAGACTTTGCACGACTACCAGTGAGCATTCAAATTCAGACGATCGATGAATAAGAAATTAATGCAAGAGTTCGCTAAAAGTTGTGTGATTCACAATTAACCCTAACACGGCCGAGAGCAATGAGAGCCAACGAACACGTGGTAACGGTCGGAAAATGTTTTGGTGCATATGGGCCGTCAACAAAAATATTTTTGGCGCGCAATGACTCGAAGTGCGCCTCATTGCATATGGGCCGTCTTACCGGAAAATGACGCGATGTTTTTATTTGCATTGGGGCCGTCTTCGGGAAATGACGCGATGTTTGTCGTTTCATTTGGACGTAATCCGGGAAATGATGGGATGCTGTCACTGCAATTTCGGAGGTTTTGCCCGCAGAAGGCGCAATGCTTTTCATCAGGGGGTGGACCTGTGTACACATGAACCATAGACATTTCGATTTTCGATGGTGATAGCGCCACCATTTTCGATAAGCTATTTTTTTAATTATGCAAAACGCATCATGACGTAAACGGAGCAAGGACGTAGCATAATAGCGCCACGCACGACTATGATGTAGCGTAATAGCGCGACGCACGGCTGGCGAACTGTAAGCTACAAATTCATGAGATCAGTGTGCCGTACGCATCCCTTATTTATTTATGTAGTTACCTGTTTTATTTGCATTCGCACGCGATGTCCTTCGTTGCACCTGGGACGTTCTTTCCGGAAATGGCGCGATGTTTTTCGTTGCATCACGGCCGTCTTCCGGAAAATGACGCGTGGTTGTTTTTAGTTGCATCGGGCAGTCTTCCGGGGGGGAAAATGACTGCGATGGTTTTTCGTGTATCGGGCGTATTGGACTTTACGCTACTATTCCTGTGCGGGAAAGAAGAAAAAAGGACGAGATGCAAATCAAGGAACGCAAACTTTGGCTTCGTTGCATCGGGCCGTTAAAAATAAAAATAGATTGCCCTTCGTTACATTTGGGCCGTCGGTCGGCAAACGACCCGGTCCGGGTTAGGGTTAATGAAAGACTCAACTGTAAGTTAAAGGTCGATGGCCGATCGCTAATAGCCTGTCCCAGAAGCCCCAGATTTTACCAGAAGTGGTCAAACATTTTGGTATCAGAAGAAAGAAGCTACTATTTTTCTCATTTATCCTGTGAAATGTTAGAGCAAAGGATGTTTGGTTTAGAAGTTATGAGTGAAAATGTGCCCTTTCTACGTTCATACCACAGTTACTCTGTTGCAGTAAGCCCTAAAGAGAAGGAGAATTAATATGCAGAGAAGAGGATTGATTGCATTGATTTCAGGTTGACAGTATGCTTTCAATAGAATTTCTGCAACGTTAAAATCCTGGGGTGGGTCGGTCAAGTGGGCATAACTAACAATACTTCCATCTACGCCACAAATGAGGTGTCAAAATACGAGTAAATAAACACCGCTCCAATTATCCATATTGTATACAAGATGTATGTTTGAATTGACATACACTTGCAGGGCATCAAAATTCACGAAATTAGTTCTAGGGAATAATATCTGGAAATGTAGCTAGTTTCTTAAAAAATGAAAGCCTAACCAAAGGGGGAAATGACAGCGATGACATTTGACCTTGGATGTGACCCTTGACCTCAACTAAAATATGAAGGAACCCGTATTGCACCTTTGACCCAAGTTAGGTGTAATCAGACTTCAAACTTTGTCAAAGACGACCAGCAGAAAACAAAACTAAACCCAAACGGAACATGACCTCAGCCCCCCTGTTGACCTTGACCTTGGCCAATGTCCTTGATTATCATCCACATATGAGGAACCCCTATTGCACCTTCACCCCAGTCGGTTTAAATAGGACCTTCTTAAACTTTCGAAGGAAGACGCGTGTAAAACGAAAACCTACCAAAAACTAACCAAAGGAAACTGGAACATGACCTCAGTGACTTTGACCTGGGTCCATGAACTTTGACATCATCCACATTGAAGGAACCCCCCCTATTGCACCTTACCCCAAGTCTGTTACAATCGGACTTAAGGCTTTGCAGAAAGGAGACGCAAAAAACGAAAACCCTAACCAAACTGGAACACACCATACCTACATACACATACATACGGGCATTCGCACCCTCGCAATATTCCCCTCTGCTTTTCAAGCAAGGGGGGATAAAAAAAGGTCCACGATGTAGAGGCTCGAACCCTGGTTAAATCAAGGTCTAAATTAGACACCCTTTTAGGAATACCAAAGCCACGGATTAATCCTGTCACCCCATTGCAAACATCAGATGTACATGATTCAAAAGTACACTCACTATCATCTGGTACCTCTCCCTTTCATCTCCGAACTACCTAAATATAAAGCCACAATACTTAGTTAAAAATAGTTATCCAATTTATTGAAGGAGGTTTAGGAGAACTAATTCTGAACAATTCAGGAGACACAATTTTGAGTGTTATACTACTAGTTGAGAGGAGAAAGTTTGTTGTACCTTTGCCTAACTTTCATAGGTTCTGTGTTATCTGGTTTGCTGCATTTCACAGAAAAATTATCTTCTGAGCCGGCATCACCATTTCCCTGAAAGCAATACGAGAGGAAAATGATGACAGATTAATATGTTAAAGCAGGATGACCCCTAATTTCAGTATATCAAGTTGTCATTCGCTAAGAAAGGAAAAGGGCCTTCAAATCCCAAAAACCCCATCCGTAAAGTTTTGTTGATGAGTACTCCAATCCCACCTGTTGTTGTGAGAGCAAAAAACTGGAGTTTGTAAGCCCCATTAGAGTAGTACTGTGGAAATTAAATTGTTGACCGACCCAAAGTGGGGCATTTCACTCATAATTTACAAACCAAAACTCCTTGCCCTAAATTCCCATGGTAAATGAGAAAAATAGTAGTTTTCCTCAGAAATAAAATTTTTGACCACATTCGGCAAACATCGGGGTTATGGGAATGAGGCTATAAGAGATGGCCCTTTAAACAATGACAATCCTACAGTTATGGACATATTCTAACAAGTAGTGCCTATAAATAACACAGGCCTTGCTGAACTTTTTTATAAAAAACACAACTGCCCACAGGGAGGGAGGGTGGGAAGGCTTGTGTGTATGTGTGTGTGTGGTGGGGAAGTGATGGGAGTAGGAGGGAGGGAGGGTAGTGGGAAGGAAGGACTTGTGGGGTAGGTGCGAAGGAGGATGGAAGAAGGGAATGATGGAGGCAGGGCTGGGGGGCGGGAGGGAGGCAGGGAGGAGGGGGAGGGATGGTGGGAGGGAGGAGGGATTGGCTGGGCAGGAGGGAGAGTGATGGAGGGAGGGGGAGGGGGAAGGGAGGGTTAGGTTGTCTCTCAACTAGACACCACAAAAGATTTGTATACACATTTATTATTGTGCGATGCTAGTCAACACACCCAAAAAAAAGTAACTCCCCACCTGAAAATTTGTCTGTACAAAGTTCAAATGATACATGACATTATTTACATTATGGGTATATATATAATTGGAAGCAGTGGTATGTACGATATTTTGACATCTTCATTTTGTGGAGATTGATGAAGTATAGTTGAATTATGCCCTTGACTGAAACCACCCCCGGATTTAAAAGTTTGCTAGTAGCCCTATAGATAATGGAGAATTTTTGTCATGCTGAGAAGAAAAGGATGCTTTGATTCATTCCTGTAAAAGTATGAGGTGCCAATAGGATTTACGCACTTTAAAATACTGGAGTGGGTCCAGTCAAGTGAAGCGGGAGGGAAGCAGCATCTAGTACAACATTTGGACAAAAAAAGAATTTGCAAGACTACCAGTTAGCATTTCAAATTTCAGACGATCTGAGTGAATAAGAAATTAATGCAACGAGTTCGTAAAAGTGGTTGGATTCACACAATTAAACACTACCACGGCCGAGAGGCAATGAGAAGCAACGAGAAAACGTGGTACCCGGTGGAAGGAAATGGTTTTCGTTGCATCTGGGACGTCAACAACTATTTTTGGTGGCGCAAATGACTCGCATTGCCCGCCTCATTGCATTCGGGCCGTCTTACCGGGGAAAATGACGCCGATGTTTTTCGTTGCATTTGGGCCGTCTGCCGGGAGGAAAATGACGCGATGTTTTTCGTTTTGCATTGGGGCGTATTCCCGGGAGGTGAAATGATGCGTGCTTCACTGCATTTTCGGACGGTTGCCCGCGGAAGGCGCAATGCTTTTCATAAGGCGGGTGACACTGTTTTGTACAAGGCCCATAGGACAATTTCGATTGCGATGGTGATAGCGCCACATTTTCGATAAGTATTTTTTAATTATGCATAAACGCATCATGGCCGTAAACCGGCGAATGACGTTTAGACCAAATAGCGCCACGCACGAATATGATGTATGCGTAATAGCGGGCCACTCACGACTGGAGAACTATTATAAGCGTAAAAATTTTCATGCAGATCAGTGGGCGTACGCGCCATTATTATTTATTTTTTTCCCCTGTTTTATTTGATTCGCACGCCGATGTTCCTCGTTGATCTGGGACGTATTTTAAGGAAATGGCGCAGATTTTTGTTGTTTTTGGTGCATTGGCCGTCTTCCGGGGAAAAGACGCGATGTTTTTCGTTGCATATGGGCCGTCTTCCGGGGGAAAATGACGCGATGTTTTCGTTATCTGGCCGTTATTGACTTTACGCTACTTATTCCCTGTGCCGGAAGGAAAAAACGGCCGAGAGGCATGAACGCAAACTTTGGCTCCGTTGCATTCTGGGCCGTTTTTTTTAAAAATAACATAGATTGACCTTCGGTAATTTGGGCCGTCGGCGCAAAACAGGACCCGGTCGGGGTAGGGGTTAGGGTTAATGAAGACTAAACTTAAGTTAAGGTCATGGGCCCGATCGCTAATAGTCCTCGTCCCCAGAAAGAATAAGTCCCCAGATTTTACCAGTAGGAGAAGTGGTCAACATTGGTATCAGAAGTAAAGCTACTATTTTCTCATTTATCTGTGATGAAATGTTAGAGCCCAAGGATGTTGGGTTGAGAAGTTATGAGTGTGAAAACGTGCACCATTTCGACTTTCACACAACTGTTACTCTGTTGCAGTAAGCCCTAAGGAGAAGGAGAATTCTCATGCAGAGAAGAGGATTGATTGCATTGATTTCAATTGTGAACAGTATGATTTCAATAGAATTAGCAACTTTTAAATCCTGGGGTTGGGTTCGCGTCAAGTGGGCAGAACTCAACAAACCCATCGATCGCCACAAATGAGGTGTCAAATACGAGTAACTAAACAGCCTTACAATGATATCCCATATTGTATAACAAGTGTAGAGTTTGAACGTGACAAACCAAATTCAGGGGGGGGGAGTTACTTTTTTGGGTGTGATTTGTTGTTTATATAATTATTTATCTATGATACAAGATAGCTGTAATTCAACCCTTTTTTAATTACTGGAAGGACGCTGTAATTTGTGGGGTCCATTTGGACCTTTAAGGCACTCAACCATCACATGATTCTCTTCTTGTCATGGTATTTGAAAGAGCTTCGGCTTATTAGAAATTGGTAAGCATACCTTGGGGTCCAACTGGGTGGTAGGTACTGAGTGCTATCAAAGCACCATCTTCCGTTGGACCAATAAACAAAAAATCAGGGGGCAAGAGGACTCATGGTTAATCATTGTACTGCTAAACTGGATAACTTGACATCGACGAGGTTAAACAGGGTGCTGCACATTTACATACTCATGTAATAAGTGCTTTAACTTTGATATGCCTTGTTTATATCAGCCAAGAATTAACACCAATTGAATGGTCATCAGCAAATTGAAATAAAAGAGAAGAAAGATCAATATCAATGTCTGAAACAAATAGAAGAAAAAAGGTAGAAAATAGGCTAAACCAGACCCTGAGGAACACCAGAAGTAAAGAATTCCATCCCAAAATATAATAAATTGGTCCTTTGCTTTCTTCCAAAAGAAAGTTCTGAATCTTAGAAGACCGTTCTATCCTAAAAAAACCCCAAGAACAAAGTTTTTAATTGCGGACATGGACAGACATTTGGGAGTAAAGAAGCCCTAATAAATACTGGGTATCTAAAAAAAAAGAAACCCTCAAAGTGCCCTCTCATCACCAAAGAGAAACAAGTGATAACATAAGCTACCATACAAATTAATAAAATCTAAAAAGTTCTGTTCAGTAGGTTTCCAACACAGAAGAAAAAATCTTTCCAAAAGGATACAATGGTAGAGTTATGGCACGATTTGGAAAATTGGATCCACTTTTTCAATTTCATATCATGGATTGTTACTCTTTTAGTTGTCTCGTAGTTAAACAATACACTTTCTCCAAGCAGTCATTCTTTATGAGTTTCTTTTGTTTCTGCAACAAAGGTCAGTTTCTGAATATTGAAATTGTTAGTTTCAATTATTGAGAAATTCAAAGATATTACCATCATTCTTTCTCTACTGTGCTGCTCTGCCCTTCAATTGGCTTCCCCTAAGACTGACGCAGGGCCTCACTCTCTTTTCCGTTTCAATAATCGACGTGAACCATTTCTTGTCGTTGTCGGATGCCGTCGAGTGGCCACCAAGATCCCCCAGATTTTAACCAGAAGTGATCAAAAGTTTGGTATCAGAATTAAATGCTATACTATTTTTCTCATTTATCCTGTGAGATTAGAGAGCCAAAGGATGTTTGGTTTAGAAGTTATGAGTGCAAATGTGCCCCATTTCTACTTGCACCAACAGTTACTCTGTGTTGCAGTAAGCCTAAAGAAATGGAGAATTACTCATGCAGAGAAATGATGGATTGCCATTGATTTCAATTTGTGACGTATGATTGTCAATAGAATTTACTGCAACTTTTAAATCCTGGGGTGGGGTTGGTCAAGTGGCATAACTTCAACAATACTACATCATCGATCGCCCCAAATGAGGTGTCAAAATACGTGTAAATAAACACGGCTTCCATGATATCCCTAGTGTTACAATGTACGTTTGGAACTTGACATAACAAATTCACAGGGGTGGGGAGTTTACTTTTTTTGGTTGTGTTTATTAATTTTATTTGATTGATCTATGATACAAATAGCTGTAATTCAAAACCCTTTTGTTTACTTACTGTGAAGTACTTGTAATTTGTGGGGGCCTTTGGACCTTTAGGCAACTCACCATCACCTGCTTCTCTTCTGTCATGCGTATTGAAAGAGATTCTTGCTTCTTAGTGGTAAGCACACCTTGGGGTCAACTGGTGGTAGTACTGATTGCTAACCCCCCCCCCCCCCCCCATCAAAGCACCATCTTGCACCTGTTGGCCATAAACAAAAAACATTGGGCAAGATTTACTCATGGTAATCATTTTAACATGCAAACTGGGATACTTTGACATCGACGAGTTCCACGGGTGCTCACATACAACTCATGTAATAGCTGCTTTAACTTTTAATTCCTTGTTTAATCTCACCAAATTAACACCAAGGAATGGTCATAGCAAATTAAATAAAAGAGAAGAAAGATCAATATCAATGTCTGAAACAATCAAATAAAATAGGGTCTAACCTGAACCCTTGAGGAACAACAGAAGTAACAGAAGTCCATCTCAAAAATTTATATAAATGGTCCTTTTGCTTTCTTCCAAAAGAAAGGTTCTGAATCTTATTAAGACGTCCTCATACCACAATAACACAGTTTTTAATTGCTGGACACTGGACAGACATTCTTGGGAGTTACAAGAGCCCTAATTAAATACTGGGTGTCTAAAAAAAATGGAACCCCCTCAAAGTGCCCTCTATTTCACAAGAGAAACAAGTAAAACCATAAAGCTACCATAAAATAATTAAACATCTAAAAAGTTCCTTTCATTCACGAAAACCGAAAAAATCTCTTCCGAAAGGAACATAATTGGTAGAGTTATGGCCGATTGAAAATTTGTACCACTTTTTCAATTTCATATGATTCATTGATGGTTACTGTTTTAGTTGTCTTGAGACAATACCATTCTCCACACTTTCTTTATGGTTCTTTGTTCTTGTTGCAAACAAGGGTCAGTTCTGATATTGAAAACGTTAGTTTCATTATTAGAAATTCAAAGATCTTACCTCATTCTTCTCTACTGTGCTGCTCTGCCCTCTACTTGGCTTCCACTAAGACGGACGAAAGGGCCTCACTCTCTTTTCCATTTTATTTTTACTAATCACTTGTGAACCACTTTCTTGTCTGTCGGATGCCGTCGAGTGGCCACCAAGATCCCAAAAATTTGACTCCGCTAGAACTTTGCCCTAGAGACATTCAAAAGGGAAGTGTATCACAGTGACTGCCATCAAACTTGCCAGAACTTTGCACAGAATAACCGCTGCCTTTGCAAGCATCTGACAGACAAGAATGGTTCGCAAGTCAATTATTGAAATAGAAAAGAGAGCGCAAGCCTGCACCCATCTTAGAGGCAGCCAAGTGAAGGGCAGAGCAGTGCAGCAAAAGAATGATGTAAGCTCTTGGAATTTCTGATACTTGAAACTAACCTTTTCATATCAGAACTGACCTTTGTTGTAAGAACAAAAACAAAAAACAAACAAACAAAAGAATGTGCTTGGAGAATGTGTATTGTCATGATTGTCTAGAAAGCTAGTTTACGCCACTGAGATAGAACAAGATTTGGCACTGAAATCACGATGTTTGAAGATTTGTTAGTAAAAACTAGAAACCTGAAATGAGGAGAAAATACACATTTTGCTTACCTTGATACTAACTAGTCCACCATAAGGTCCCATTGGGGTTGCCATATGCCCAATATATGGCCAAAGTGGAATAGAACTGAATATAAAACAAAACACACCATAATATACACAAAGAACTAAAGCCATGCCATGACACATTTTTTGCACCTTGTGTTGTGTCAAAATCATGAAAACAAGGAAATGTCTTCCAAAGGCGGACTTTGTTTTGTTAGAGATTCAAATAATGAATTAATCAATTACTTCAGTAAGTCTAAGTCTTAATAAAAATGGTGCAAAAATGCGTGTATGGAACTTGATACCAAAAGGTTTGTATGATAATAAAAGGCGAGAACTTCATACTAAACGGTTAAAATATGCAAGATCAAATACCCATCAGGTTCATCCTATAGTTCACAGCCATTTTGGATACATACCAATTACTTTGTGCCAAAAGTGAATTGGCCTTTTTCTCAAAAATTGACGGAGCACATGCTTGCTTTGATGCCCAAGTGTGCTCTAGGTATTTCTCGCAATTTGCAATACGGTGCACTGCCAACGAGGCATGTTTTCCTCAATTCATCATGAAAAAATACATCGGTCCTCGGACCGCTTACAAGTGTCGCCTGCCGTTGCGGTAGTGAATGAGAGGCCTAACACGACCTTTGCCTTGATTATGTATTTTGGACCTCATAAAACAACTGCGGGTTTGCCAGGTAAACTCCAAAACCAGGTTTGGTTCCAATTGACTTCAACAACTTTTCAAATTAGGTCAATGTGTAATTTTCAGCTATTTTACACTTGACGCTCACATGACCTT
>JAMKCH010030880.1:0-31669 GCA_023653785.1 Ophioderma brevispina | reverse complement strand
TATAAAAGATAATAACCCAACGCCGAAAAGGCACCCCGTGTACTTAGTCAAAGTGTATGAGCTGGTACGTATGTCAACAGCTATAACTTTTATCACTCTACATAGTTTTTAGGCCTCTTTGCACACGGCGTTTCTTTTTTTTTCAATCAAACCAATCAATTTAATATAGCGCCAAAAATCAGGCGTGAAACCAACCCTTTTTAATAACAAGAAGAATCATTCAATTTTATAAGCAACTCGCCCAAGGCACCCAATTCACATAGCAGAACCTGTTAATATAACTGTTAAATGCTATTGCTATTCAGCGTACCTGTTATAACTGACTCAATGTATAGACTGCATACAGTGCTATCAATATCACAATAGTAATTAATCGCTTTATTTCCGTAAAGCTTTTTTTTTTATGTAGGATTAAAATCAACCATCTCCCACATCCTCCCTCGCTGTGGCAGTTGGATAAAAGGATCATCATTATAATGCAGATATCACAGGTTCGAATCCAAACATGCTCCCCCCTTTTTACAATTTTGGTATTCAATTCATCAACATGTATTTAAAGTAAAGAAAAAACATTAACTAGTGTCCAAGGGTTGGAAATAACGCGTGTACAATACGTTTTAAGGAACAGTAACCCGTTCCACTGGTACCGCTATATATCACTGTAGTGAGTGTATACATTGAGTCAGTTTTAACAGGTACCTGCTGAAGAGCCTCTACCGTTATAACATAACTGGTTCCTGCTTTGTGAATTGGGTCCCAAAGGAGATATCGGCACTAATGGAGTGCAAACGATATACTCTTTTGGTGCTCTTGTGTGAGTCGGTCATGGTTCCCCAGTGGTCAATCCATGTGTGGCCTGTCTTCGCCCGTTATTCATATAAAAGATCTATTTAAAATATGTAGCTCTTGCATAAAATATTCGGGTTTTTTGTTGGAGTCTTGGGTCTAATGTGTTAAACATGTCAACGTCTGGGTTAGGAGTTTCCTGGGTATTAGTGTATTTGGGTGTAAGCCACACTTGCCTTTCTGTAGTACTAAGTTTAGTTATGGATGCATGGTGAATATCAAAGTTTCCTTTGCATGTAAGTAAATTTTAGTCTGCAGAGTCTGTGGAGTTAATCATTTAAGACTGATTTGTGTAGAAGATTTCATTTAAATCCACTATCAGTCCTTTTTTCCAAAATAAAACTGCCCATTTTGTTTTCTAAATTGCTAGTGTTCGGTCATTCAACACCTTATATTAATGTCATTGGGAAAAACAGACACTAAAAACATTTTAAAAAGCGGTCCTGAAGATGCCATTTTACTATTTTTCTTCTTCTTCTCTTCTTCTTCGGCGCCTAAAAAAGTCTGATCCCGACTTTTATTAGTAAACAAAGCATAAAAATCAATCAATTCTTGCCAACAAGCGTGCGTTTAAGACCGCTTAGCCCACTTACAGGGTCTTTCTTACAGAATTTCCAACCCAACCGTGCAAAAAATGCACTTTGATTAAAATGGGGGGCGCATGTTTGTTTACATTTTGACAAAAATCGACTGATATGGGTCTTTAGAAAGATGACTAATTGTGCTGAATACAATATTGAGCCTCTGAACATAATATATGGCCTGAATACTGTCCATGTTTTCTAGCTAGCTGAAAGCCGCGAGAACTAGATCAGGCAGGTGCTAATGCCCCTGTAATTTTGGCAATTGGTGCAATCTGATAATATTTTAAATCATTTAGTAATTTGAGAGCCATGAATACTTGAATCTCTCATTGGTTAATAACACTCGTATATATATTTCCCCTGTTTTCGTGGTAAGAACTTGCTAACCACGTAATTATGTATGGATAAGAAGGCATTAGTGGAGTGCCTTATCTGTCATTAAACCAAATGAGCATTATTTTATATCCCCATCAAACATAATACAATATTTCTTTTTTGTTTTTATACCTTTTGGATAACTTTTACAATTTATAACTAAAATATCGTAGTTCTACGAACTTTCCACACACTGGGTTGACTGGCATAAAGCAGCAAAGCTTGGGAGGAAGGTGTGAAAAAGTTGTCATGTAGTATATTGAATTGACACTGGTCGATGAAGTTACCAGGCTTAATAATAGGTTAGTTTTTGACATATTGCCGCATTATTACAATTGAACGTTAAGCGCGATTACGATTAGTCAATACTTACTTCACCAATCGGATTGGGATTGAGTAGCGCAGTGATTTGCATGCCGATAATTAATCATTAAGTTCTTGATGTTATCGCATCTATTTGTGTTTAGGTCAAATCGGGGTTATTAAATACCGAGAGACATATTGTTAAAAATAGATAATGGGTCGTTGTGGGTGTGGCTGAGCCCGACTAAAGCCGTTAAAGTTGCTTGGTTTTTTAAACACCATAGAAATAATATTTCTATTTTAATGATAGACTATGTAGTGAGTGTCAATCTGATTCTGTATCCCCCGTCATAACGTCCACATAACCTGGAGGTTGTGGTAATGAAACGTTTCTGGGGCCTTTGGTATTATTGATGTTCCAATGGCAAGTGAACTGTTTCAAATGGAAGCGCCTTCACTCGAGGGGGAAGTAAAAGCATTCGTGCTGGGGCGTGCATTATTAAATTCTATTGTTTTAATAATGCACGCTGTAATGCACCCTGGGCCTGATAATGCACTCATTGCGGGGAATGGATGGCACAATCGGGTCATAAGGGTGGGTCACGCATGCATATTCCATATTTGAGGTAAGCTTGCATTCGCGAATATGGAATAATTTGTTACGACGAAAGGCGCAAAAAAAAACCACTCGCAAATAAGGCTCTAGGTGGTTTATATGCCCGTATTGCATGACGAGTGTATTAGACTCCCATACTGTGTTTAGTATATAATTGAAATCTATGGTGGTGTATGATCTTTGCATCTGTGGAAGAGACTGTGGTGCTTCGAGGGGTTGTCTCTACCAGCCCGCCTCGCTGAGAATCACAAGCAGGCGACCCTACTATAAAGAACGGGGCACTGAGTGGGCTCTCAAATTGCGAAGTGGCTGTCCATTGTGGCTATAGCTGAAGGTCAATTCATTAAATGTTGCTTGGTTATGAAAAGGATCCTACGTACTACTATTAATTTTTTGGAGTTTTAGTGGTTTGGTTGTGTACTGCGAGGGCGCAGGCTTTTCAGACAGATAAGATTAAGCATCTAATTATTGCAAACATGTTTTAGAGGTACTGGCAATAAAAAAAGCGAAATTTTCTCATTGCAATGTGGTAAGTTTCTGCTGTTGAAGACGTTTGCTTTAGTGGGACGTGGGGGGGAGGGGGGTGGGGGTTGTGAGGTCTTCACGGGGTGTTTGCAGGGGATGTATGTAACAGGGCGTGGTGATCAACCAAGTAGAGATAGGGGTGGGTAGGGCTGTTTAGGGAAATGATGCAGAGCCATCTGGGATGAGTTTGTTGGTTCTACTACAGCAATTTAAGCTTGAAGCTTTTGCATACCCATTAGTGATCGATGTTGCTGATGGTCCATGTAGAGGGCCGTCTGTGTTGTGAGTGGTATAGTCTGGGTATTTGAAACCGGGGAGGGGGTGCGCTAAGCTACAGTATAGTGTTAAAGGCGGAAGAATGTGAGGAGGTGTCTTGTGGGTGGACAGGCAAGGGGGGGTTGGTGCGCGAGCGCGGTCTTTTGGGGCGTGGTGGGGGGGGTTGTGGTGTTGTGAGGGCGGATTGGGTTGGGGTCTGTGTGGAGTTGGCATGATAGGGAAGGGACCAGGAAGGAAGCGGAGAACGGGGGGAGGCAGGGGGAAAGGGGCGCCCAAGCGGGGGGGCTAGGGGCGGGAGGGGAAAGGACAGAAGGTTAACCGATGTTAAAGAAGTTACCAGCTTAATACCGTGGGGTTCAGTGGGTGTTTACCCACATGGTTGCGCCCCGAGGTGGGCGGTTTCTATATTTCGTAATTCGTTATGGATTGGAAATGACAGGAAAGTCCACTAGTGTGGTCTGTTAAAATTGTAAAGCGTTCATCACTTGGGGATTTTCAGTTTGAACGCAGGAGGTGGCGTCCCAATTGGGGCGTTGTGTGGTCTATTTCTTTATTTAATGACAGGAAGGTGGAACCTTCGGGTCAATGTAAAGATGTAACTTGGGAGGCTAGTTTGAACACATTTTGCGCCCAAGTGGGCGGGGTGCCGATTTGGGGGTCGGGTATAGTCGGGAGGGGAAATGACAGAAGGTGCAACCTCTGTGTAATGAAAGGCGGTTAGAAATGGGGGATGCAGGGTTGAACACCTTTTGCGCCCAATTGGCGTGTTTCCGATTTTCTTTATTTGATATGACGGCAGAAGGTGGAACCTAGGTTGGAAGGCACGCGTATAACTTGGGATTCAGGGGTGACACGTGGTGCGCCCAATTGGGCGTTTTTCTATGGTTGTTCTGGGAGTTTGGAAATGACAGGAAGGTGGTGAACCGAGGTGTAAATGAAAGCCGATAACGGGGGGATTCAGGTTTTAGACACAGTTGCGCCCCAAGTGCCGGCGGTTTGTTTTTTGTTACACAGTTCTATTTCATGTAGATTCTGGAATGTATTGAACAATATACACGTACAATGGGAACCGATGTAAAGGAAAGCTTGAGGTTAGAAGTGGGGCCATTGGGAGGCAGTGTATATCACAGTTGGTGCGGAGGGCGCCAATGGGGGGTATGGTCTGGGGATCGGGGTGGTAGACGGGTTAGTAGTGCAGGTTGGGCATATATACATTTCGTTGAGTTGTCTAAATAAACAGGGGAAAAAGGAGAGGAAGGGGGGGTGTTAGGGTCGCTGGGTATGGGTAAATTAAAGGCTTATAATCGGTGGGGGGAGGCAGGTTGGTTAACAAGCCCTTTTGGCCCCCGAAGGGGAGCGGTGGGCCTATTTGTAGTTCGGTGTATTGGGCGTTGTGGAAATGTGTGTAGCAGGGGAATGTTAGACTCTAGGTGTCGGTGGTACGTGGGTTAACGCTGAATAACGAATATGGGGGGAGTGCATGGGGTGAACACAGGGTGTGCGCGCCCAAGTGTGCGTTTTCTATGTGCTTCTTGAAATGAAGGAGCGTAAACCGATGGGGTGAGGAAGGTGATCACTCGGGGATGCCAGTTTAACACATTTGCGCCCAATTGGGCGTGTTTTTCTATTGCTGTATGGAAATGACAGGAGTTGTAACCGATGTAAATTAGAGGCTTATAAACTTGGGGCTGCAGTTTAACCATTTTTACGGTGCTCCCACTTGGGCGTTTTTTCTATTTTCCTTGATTTGGAAATGACAGGAAGGTGAACCTATTTTAAAGATTAAGCTTAGAACGAGGTGAGGTCAAATGTCACACAGGTGTGGGCGACCAGGTCAAAGGTCAACGGGAGATGAAGTTTAAAACAAGGTGATTGGTTCTAAACAATCTTATGCCATGTCTCAAACTGGCTGAGGGGCTGGTTAAATCATTGTGATGAGATTTCTTTTATGGACATATGTTTTTTGGGGGTGGTCGTTGGGTAATAAAAACTGTACTGAAAACTATAGAAAACCATCGACTCCTTTAAAGGCTTTTTAATGTTTTTTCTTATTTAGCTTGTAAAATTAGAGCCGGGGGGCGACCGCGACACAGTTTTTTTTTTAATCTTTTTTGTTCAACACACTGCTGTTGTGATGCTGCAATGCAGAACCACATTCAATGCATAATTATTTCTAGCTTACATGCCTCAATGGCATATCAATTTTCAAATTCCCCTGTGTTTAGAGAAATGGTGTGAGCGCCAGGTACCAGAAGGGGTGGTCCCTGGGATGGGGTAATTGGAGTGTGGGGTGGGGTGTGGAGCTGGTCGAGGGGGGGGGAATGCGATTAGGGATGTGGGGGAAGGTGTGTGTAGCTGGTATGAGTCTGAGTGGTTGGGGTTGTGGGTTGTCGTGAGCGGTGGAGTGTTGTTTGTTGATGGTGGGTTAAATGGAACGAAGAGTGCGCAGGTGACAACCAAAAGTTGGTTGGGTTGTGGGGGAGGGGGTGAGAAGCAGTGGGGGGGACTGGGGGAAGGTTGGTGGAAAGAGGAGAAACAAAAAAAAACGGGGCCGGCGGGAAGAAAGGACGAGGAAAAAAAGGGGGAGAAGAGCTGGGCGGGCCAAGGGCGGCGGTGATTAAAGGTTGCCCCAGTCCAAGCATACCTGCAGGAATTCAACTCTGTGCACGCCGAACAGACTGAAGCACTGGGTCCAGGACAGGCCTCGTCGAGGATTCCTAGTTGGGCGTGGGATGGCAGCTTTCAGCCTTGTTGATTTTGTACTGTGTAGGCCCCATAGATGATGACGAGAGGGGTAACTACGTGAACCTTGTTTAAATGTATTTTGGAAAGATTGGTCATGATACAATTAACCTCGGTACTGTGCTAGTCCAGATTTAGAAAACTCCAACTAAGGATGACACGGCAGTAATCATGTTCGTACTAAACGATACAGTCGTTATTTCCTGTTTATTCGACGCAATACGGGAAAATACCTATGGTGCGCGGGGGGCGGGGCCTCATGTGATACGGCACGCTCAACCATAAGTAGATATTTTTCCAAGTTGCGGGGATCAATAGAGGCCTTATTTGGATCACGCAATATGGAAGGATAACTAATAGTGTATTACAAGGAGTTACCACATTGTCAAATGGTAAAGATGCGAATAATATTAGCCTAGCTCCTGGCAGTGGTTTTCAAAACCTTACAAACCTTACACAGGCCAACGAATGTTATCTGGTCAACCAGTACACCTCACGAAAGCTACAATTTCACTTTTTTAGGTCACGCCTTGCAGTGTAGAGCCAGCCCGGCCAACGAATTGATGTTATTCTGGCAACCACTACACCTCACGAAATGCTATACAAACATTTAACTTTTCTTAGGTCACGCTTACAGTGTTAGATTTTGTGAGGTTTGGTGGAGTAAAAGGCTGATGAATCAGAGATTCAATTTTGTACTAGAAATAAAGATAGTAGTTTAGAGCACTAATCGTATTACAATAAGCATGGAAGTGTCTCAAATGTTGCAGGTGTACTGATTCAAAGTAGAAGACGTATAGATTATGTTGTATTGTTTGTGTGGATGGTAATAAAAATTTATTATGGACAAAAAAGACATGTTTTACTTTATAAAGCAGTTAAATGAGGGCGATGTGTGAGGTTGAGGTTCTTGGCGGAAACCGGGATAGGTGCATAGACCCAACAGAGAGTTAGTGTTCATTTCTTCATCTCATGACATTGTCAGCTGTTAGAGATCCAAAATCAAACTGTAAAATACGATGTTTACAAATTGAAATTGCTTTGAAATGGTTTAACACACTCATTATTTATATAAGTGCCCAATCAATTTGATTCACCATCCTCTGAGCTACTCTGAACGCGCCCACCGAAGGGGAGGGGGTGGTTGAAAGCCCCCATTCAAATGTATTTTGGTACAATAGAAGGTCTATTACCTGGTCTATCTAATTATATAAAGATTTGCTTAATATTTTACAATGTGACGTATCCTAACTATAAGTAAGCAATGTTAATTACAGCAAATAACAAAAATGTGAGTTAGGAAATATTTGTATTTTATTCACATGGTTAAGGAAGTTTCTGAGGGTAATCAATCTGCTGCATGTTAGGATGCCCTCAAAGCGTTATAAACGGTTGTAGGGCATTTTGGTGTTGTTCTAGGAAAAAGAAATGTTCAATTTTAGAGTGGGTTTACACCCACCTGTCAAACTACCCGTCACTTTGAGGAATTACTTAATACCACAAATCACCCTCCAACTTTTACATTGAAAAAGAGGTAAATATCGTTGAGAAACAATTGCATTGGGACCTTGAATCCTCGAGTTTTAAAGAAACCTTAAAAAACAAGGTCCAAAGGCAATACAGCACATTTTTGAAGAGCTATCCCAATCGCCCCCATGAGATTGTTGCGCAGATACATGGTCATTGGCTAGTAAACTATACCTGTGAATGATCAAGCTCGAACTTGTCATATTTCGCAAGATCAAGAAGGGAATTTTGTAATTAGGGATAATTAATATCGTATACCGACTAAAATTATTGGCTGCTGGAAACGACATTCCAATAAGCAAGGAAGTAGGCCATGTACATGTTCTACGCTTATCCATGTGTTGTTCCTTGGTTCAGACAGGTCATTTAGGGTCATTTTCGTGAGGTGGCACTATCTCACAATGGATGGATAGAAATTTGTACGTTTCCAGATCCCCTTACAATCGGGATCACGTTCATATTAAAAATTCCGCTTTTTTTTATATGCATTTTTGAGCATCACCATTCGCAGGTATGATTTACTAGACAATTACCACACAACTGTGCAAAAACATCTCAAATTTTGCGGCAAATTGCGGCCCCTCTTCTAAAATCTAAAATGTGCTGATATTGTTTTAATAATTATGATGCAGAAACAAGGATTGAAATCATTTGTGAACTTTTGTGTACGAGATCCCAATGCCTTTCCAATATATGGTCATTTTCGTCATATTGCTTACTTCCTCGCGTAGCAACAAAACATTGTTAAAGAGACAATGAGGACATTTTTGGAAAGAAGCGCCCCCAATTTTATTACCACCCGGTTTTTTTTTGCTAATTGGAAAGCTTAACATGTATTATAATCACGCCCCGAAGTGAATAAGCCGTATCCGCCATCTTTATTAACAGATTATGATTTAAACATGGATTTGTTTAAAAATTTGACTTAATTTTGCCCCCCTTTCTGATACCAGATTGAGTAAGAATTGAATTGAAAAAAGCAGTTGTGATTTTTTGTGGTTAGGATTGTGGTTGAAAAATTTTCAAGAGCATTTTTTTTTCTGGAAAAAAATGAATAGGCCACAAGGTCTATACCCATGTCCCTATGTTGATACGTTTGGCACATTATGCTGAATGTCCACTTACCCCCCCCCTTCCCCTGGTTGGAGCCATAAGTGAATGTTATTGGATTTTTGCTCTCTTGCCGGAAATGTGTTGCGTTTAAGGAAGTGACGTGTTTGAGTTTTAAGGAAATGACAGTGTTGATACCAAAAGATGGAAAGCAGTAATACTTAAAAGACCGAAAAGCAATTTTTTAAATTTTGGTCCATTTATGTTTCCTCTATCCACATGTGAACTGTAATGCAAAACATGTCATAGGGTCACAATCCATACTGAATACAATGGTTTATTTATATCTGTAACCTCTGATTGCTAATTGGTGGGCATATTCAGCTACAATAAGCATCAGTCCCAGGGCACCGTTACAACACCTCCCTTGTTTACCTGTATGATAACATGACTGACCTTTTGCATTCTTGTTATCATGACTCCCTACCTGACAGCAGAGATTAATATTTGAAGCTTTTTGACTGTGCCCATTGGGTGAGGACTAATATATAACAAGCTGCAAAATTTATGTTAAGTGTGGTGGTTGGTGAAGGCTGCTAGAAATGGTGCGTTAATTTGATTGTATAGGACCATTTGAAATCCCCAATTGCCTAGCATAATTTAGATCTTGACCAAGTTAATTTGGCAATAAAAAAAAATACTGAATTTATTGAAATCTCAAAAAATGCATACTTCAGCAGGTTGAAAGTAGCCACTAAGTATTTGTCGGCCACAAACCGGGGGGGGGGGGGGTCACTCAACTTTTGGTTTGGGTACGGATGTGTGTGGCCGGTTGTGAAGCGCCAGACAGGACTTGGGAGCTTGTGAATTGAAAGTTTAGCAAAAAGGACGGGGTTTTTCGAAAGTAATATGGACTCTGGAAATTAATTTTGGGGCCAATTTGAGGTTAAAGATGTAGAACTGGCAAAATTTAACGGGGACGACAACACTAGCGTATGAAACGGACGTATGCGGGTTGTAAATACATCGAATATGCTATCACGATAAGTTTGGATTCGCCCAGAACCCTGCTCAAGTTCAACATTGTACGAACCTCACCCTGGGCTTGCCCAGTTACTACTTCTACCATGATAAAAACCATCCCAGATGAGTTACCAAAATCTTTCTCTCTAATACTCAGTCAATAATGAAAACAAATTAGAGGAAACCCATGTATCTCTTGAACAGCAAAATATAGACATCGGTGTAATAACTGAAACGTGGTGTAAGCCTGGTTTGTTAGATTAAAATGAATATGCCTGGGTATGCTTATGTTCTCGAAGTGCAGGGGACACGTTAGTGGTGGGGGAGTGGCGGGTGTTGTACGTGATTCTTTTCCTGCATCCCCCATTTTTGCATTCAATGTTCCTGATGAATTGGAGTGTGTTTGGGTGAAAGTCCGACCACAGGCTTCCACGTGGAAATTTCACGCAAATAGCAGTCGTGCTGTATACTCACGACGGACTCGCCCTACCAAAAGCCTCTTGAGGACCACCTGCTTCAGAGTGTGGATATGTTGCGCACCAAGCTACCCACTGACATTAGTATAATAATTCTTGGGGATTTTAATTGTATGAAACATGCATTCCTATTATCAGGGGTGGTAATGATTATCAGCTTGTTGACTTTCCCACACGCGGCAATGCCACACTTGATTTGATTTCTCACACACCATGTTTGAAGGTTTGTATTCAAGCCCACAGCCTTTTCACCATTGGTCATAGTGAACACGCTGTGTGTTTGGCAATCCAAGATTATGTAAACCTCAAAATAAGATCAAATTAAATGTCTCAACGACCATTCAGTAATTCGGGCATTCTTGCATTTGGTCGGTGGATTCAAGATCAAGCTTAGCATGAGGTGCTCGAGTGTGGTGGTACTCAAAATCAGTTGATGTTTATGACATTCTAAATTTGCCTCGGACACATGTTTTCCAGTTAAGAAAACAAAGGTTCACAATAAAGATAAACCGTGGCTTACCCCACGCATCAAAAGCTGATTCGGATCGACAGAAAGCCCTTATACATAATGATCAATCACAGAATAGCAGAAACAGGAACTCTGGTAAACGTGAAATTGTTAAGGCTAAAACCAAAATTACTTATGCTAATAGGAATTAGGACTGCAAAAGATCAGAACCGAGGAGGTGGCATAAACAATACGGACTGTAAACTAATGGTAACAAGCAAGAACTCAAGTTAAACATGCAGGGTATTGAAGATAATGATTTCAAAAGCCATTGATAATGCCATCAATATCAAATTTGGTCAAAGGTCTCTGATGGTTTTGGATTTCCTGACTATAGCAGGTTACACTTCTTCGCCGAGGAGCCTGACTCAAACAGTTATACACCGTGGAGAAGTTATTGAGCTCCGTCGTAACTTTTTAAAACATCAAAATCTGGGTCCAGATCAATTTCCCCAAAATTGGGTAAACGAATTCGCCTACGAGTGAGTGTTCTTTTACTGATATTCTGAACAACTCTTCAGAGAAGGAGGTGTCCCTGGACAATGGAAGAAAGCTTCTGAGTTGTCCAATTCCAAAGCAGTACCCACCCATATTGATAAGTTAAGACCTGTTTCCATGACTTCAATTTTGGCAAAGTTGCGGAAGGTTTTATTACAAATTGGCGTCTTGGGACGAATGTTCAGGAATTCGATGATATTCTCAATTGGAAATGTAGGGGGTTTCAACTGCACATTATTTAGTATCTCTTGTTCATTTTCTTTCAGGGAGCTGAGGAAGTCGCAAAATAGGAACTGTGGTACTACGGATTTCTCGAAGGCGTTTGATCTTGTCGACCACATCCTTCTTATCAGTAAGATCATCAATATTGGGTCCGTAGGTCCATAGTTCCTTGGATTTGTGACTTCCTCTGCAAACCGTCAACAGTGTGTAAAAAGTATAATGATGTTTATTGATTTATGTTTGTTTGAAAGGTGGTGTGCCTCAAGGCACTAAAATGGGCCCTATTGGGTTTCAAATTCTATTAATGATGCCAGCAGAGATGTGGCCGATCAGTATTGGAAATATGGTTGATGAACTGACATTTGATGAACTTTTCGGGGGTCGTGTTGTCCCAGTTCCTTCAGGATATCTGAGAGCTTCTATGAGGGGCGGGGCAATAACTTGGGTTGATCCCACCAAAGGTAGCCATCCAAGTTTCATTTCAAGACCACCACGCCCCATCGCGACTGAGAATTGGTATGAACCATTGTCTATGTCACAGAAGCCAGGGTGCTTGGTCTGTGGCTTCAGAATGATTTAAGGGCTGACTCAGAGAGTTCGAAATATTATTTTTTTGTTGTAATAGTGAAAATAGTCAACTAGAACTAAAGATCATAACCCTAAATGCACATCCGAAAAGTTTGAGATGATTAGGATTTTTCGTTTTGATGCAGTAATCATTTATGTGTCATATACGTTCCCTAGGATAATGTGTATAACGAAAATCCGGATAAGGAATTTTATAACAAAGTTGTGATGTTCTTTATGACGGAATTGATTTAAGAATCTGAGCAATTTCACACAGGTGATAAGTATATGGACAAGCATTAGGTACATTGCAAAAACAACACAATTTTTTTTGGAAATTGAGGGCGGCCCTCCTCAGGAGGAAATCCTGAGTCGCCTTTACTGGAATGTTTAGGTGGACAAGATGTTAACAAAAGCAAATTAAAGGTGGTTCATTGCTAAGGACCCTTAAGCGGCTTTGGGTTCTCTGCGGATGAGCTTAGTGTGGTGTTATGTACAGTGGTTCCATCAGGCCAATTCTCGAGTACAGCTGTGTGGTATGCATTCAGGGTTATCAACTAAGCAGTGCAATGATATTGAAGCAATTCAAAAAGAGCGTGTGCAAAATAATCCTGGGGAAGGCAGTTTTCATCATATAAGGCGCTCTTGAAATTTGCAAGCTTGCACTCTCTTCTGGTAGGATGGAGGGCATTGTCGGAGGTTTGCGAAGCGCTTTCCAAATTAACCGAATGTTCGCTCATCCACCTACTAGGGAAGCGTGTCATGGTTGTGTTCTTCAGATAAAAAGATCTCTCAACTCCCAGCTAGAATGAGCGTTTCAAAAATAGTCCTGTGCCGGATTTGATTCATTTACTTAATAATTAATTTACTTATCAATTTATGCTTCATCAGGGTTATTCTGCCATCTTTACATGTGCAATTTAGGTTTTCATGATCAAATTGTAAAGTAAAAGCGGTGGCAGAATCTTAGAAATTTTAAATTTAATAATGATTTAATTTAGTGTGGGGAATTTTAGCGGTTATTATATTTAATTTGATCTTATGTACTTTTTATGCTTGTTTTTTAGTAATGAGGATTGTGTGCATTTAATGTTTTCAATGTTTTTTATATTGTATTTATTTATGTGTAATTTTGTCAGAATATTTGGGGCCTTTGGGCCACGAGTGGCAATCTAATAAATCAAATTCAAATCAAACACTGTTTGCAGTCTGAGAATTGACCCAAATAGGCTCTAGGAGTATAAGGTACAGGACGATAGGGTCCTGGAAACTACATAATCTGGGGAAATATTGGCTAAGCCAAAAATTTGAATGCACATGCATGCTCCGGAGAATGCAGTACTTGACAAAACAGTTCTCCACTGCTTACAGGTCAAAATTTGTTTAAATTCTAGGGCTAAGGCCCAGACTAAATGTTATACACTTTCTGGCCAGAAATATGATATGTAATACTAACTCATTTATGCACGTGATAAAAGGAAATGTGCACATCGCAACTGTGATCGCTAGTTTATAGGCTTAACTTAAAATACATCTGCACTCAGAGATTTCGAAATATTATTTTTTTGTTAATATGACAAATAAATTCAACTAGAACTAAGCTAGTAACCTAAATGCACAATTCCCGAATTTGAGATGATTCGGATCTTCCGTTTTTGATGCAGAAACTTTATATTGTAGTATTACGCCTCATAGGATACTGGTATAACAAAAATTTCCTGCTCCGGAATTTTAAAAACAAAGTCATGTGATTTTCTATTGAGGAATTCGATTTAAGCTTACAATTTCCACAGTGCTTATTAATGGACAGCATTATGTCATACAAAAAACACGATTTTTTTTGGAAATTGAGGGCGCCCTCCTCCGGAAAATCTCTGAGTTGCCCTTTAAAGAAGCGTCACTGGCACATTTTCAACAAAATATGAAATTTCTTCAATTTGCTCTCAAGAGAGTGCATGCCAGTGGAAGAACAGAGAATATTGTACATGTCATCAAAATAACATCCCAAAAACAGTAGGGACCTTGATTAGAGATGAAGCCTCCAGGTAATATTTGTAGCCAACATTTAAAGTTTTCCTACTTTAATCAACAAATTTGTCTATTATTACATGAATATTTTTGACTCGTATTCACTGATATTAAAACCCCAAAGGTTATAGACCGATCAAGTAGTGTGCATAGCGTGGGAAGTATGCATACGGCGTGCTGTTCTTGTGTTAAACGCCATTTTTCCCCGGTTTCGTCGTCTGAATTTAACGTCGCCGTCGACTTTAAATTAAATCGCGTTCTGTTTACCCATATGAAGCTGATTTGTGGTGTGGCTTGAGAGTGCGAGGTGTGGCTTTTTCTGGGGTAGGGAGTAGGGGGGGAATGGGGGACTGGGGACGGGGGGGGGGGTGGGAGTGTGGGTTCTATACTAGAGTTGGTATTGGAGGTTGCCGAGCGTCCTGTTAAGCCTATGGAAAAAATCCCTAAATCTTCATTAATATGCTGATTGGTGTCGCCCTCCAAAACCGCTTGATTGAATTCAAGTTTTACCATACGGCAAAAAGACACACCAATTTTGAGCATTTTAAGCAATTTTAGGTGACTGTATCTTTAATTTAAAACAATAAACCGAAAAGCAAGCAATGTTGTTCTGCAAACTTTTTAGTTCGTAGAAAAATTGGAGAAAAAGGCATTTGAAATTCACTTATTCGCGCCATTTCAAAATCCCTAGACTGCTGAGAGAACGTTATTTATTCAAATTTAGTCGCATTCTCTGTCTATGGGGTCCTAACCACCAACGCCTATTGACTCCACGAGGTCTGAGCACGAAACGTATACCCAACGCACACTAGACTACCTGGCGCTCATGCCACACAACGCAAAGTGGGGTCGGACCATTCCAACCTAACACAGCAACATCAAATTCAAAACGGCATCAACTTTCCGGGTGCGCCTTTTTCAAAGACTTACCCGTAGGAGGGCGCTCTTAGCAATGTTGGACGGTTATACAAGACCAATGACTTATAAGCATAGCAAGAGGATCTTCACAAACGGCGTAACCAAACCAAGGTGCCAAAAGTATTATAATGAGAATACGCCACTTCATTAACATAGTTTTGGGCACCCCTTTTGGTTTATTATCGTCGAGTTGGAAAGGTCTATGCATATTTATTGAGACCACGCCGTATTTTAACGTTCGTACCACTAAGCGGTGAAAAAAACAATAACAACTGTGCCACATGCATATCATTCGGACTTAAAATATCTCTTTTCATAAGCAAAAATGTACAGGGGTCATCGGGAGCTTTTTGTGCATAGGAATGCAGGAATCTTTTAGATGCACGGCTTCTTCACATCGATTGGGTTTCGCATAATATTGCAGAAAAATCGGCGATCAGACAAGTAAGTCAGGTTCCTTATGTAATTTTGTATGGCTTTTTATGGAGATTAGGAAAACTATAATTTTCTCGGAAAAGCTTATGGTTCACCAAATAAGAAAACAAGTTGGCAATTTTTAAAGTTCGCCTTGGGGCCCATTTTGCGAATTCAAAATGGCCGCCAATTTTGGGCTAATATCTGGTCTGTGAGATAGTGGAAGGCATTTCATGGGGTCTTACCCATGTTTTAAGGTCAAGGAAATCCATAAGATCATAATAACATCATCAGAATCATTGGTTTTGGCGGCCATGTTAACTTTCAAAATGTCCGCCAAAAAAGTACATCCCAGTTTCGGAGCTGGTAGACGCATGATTCCAGAGTCCATATCCATGATTCCATGGATCGGAATTCACTAAGTATTTGATAGCAAACATTGGATCCTTGGTTATGCAGCAATTTAAATTTCAAAATGGGCGCTATAGCATTGTAGTATTTACAGACATTTGCCTGCAAAATGGTAAATGTGACAAGTAGAAGTCTGATGTCTGCCTGTTACCTGTAATGCCTGTAGGAACTAATTATCTGTAATTTTGTTTTTTCCAAATCACGCTCAAAATTTAGATGGTGGCCAATATTGGCCCACCTTTACAAATTCTTTTAAGTTACCCTGTTTATTACCATTCATCCAGAAGTATAAGTAAATTGTAATATTAATACTGCAGCTATAGGTCTTTGACAATTAGAAATGCCATCTGATAGTATTGGCTTCGTTAGCATGCTCCCATTTCAAGATGGGGGTTATTGCAATCTCAAAGATTAAAAAAACCCATTAAAATGCTACACTGTTGTATATTTTGTTTATCATTATATCATCAATGCAGTGTTATAGAATTCACAATACAAACATCATCTGAATAAAAAGGAAATTTCTGTTTAACCGTACCGCGATATATGATAGATTAAAGAGTAATGGACCTTGAGGTAAAACACTTATCATCTGTGCCAGTGTAAGGACATGCTCAACTCTTTGGAAATGGGTGAATTTCACTGCTGCTGCCCTTAAAGTAACGATGACCTGCTGGTGGCTAGGGGGCGCATTTTTGCTAAAAGCCCTGTTACCAACTGACCTTTTTTGTACGAGGAAAAGTGAGGATTGTCTTGTCCAGTCTGGCCTGCCAGGAATATACAAGAGATTTATTCGGAAAGTATCATGGCATTTGTCCAGAATACCCTTGTAAAAGCATAAGCTTAAAGACAACACGCCTCGCTGGAGCTCTTTGAGGAAGAGGAGTAATTGGTGTCCTTCTGTCCTTCTTTTTTAGAATATGCGATTGGCCCTCTAACCCCACCCCCCGGGTCTTATGGTATGATTTGGGGTTGCGGCCGGGTGTTTTTTGAACCAACTACAAAACCAAAATATACCAAAATGACAGATTTGCTACCCATCTTTTACCGCAAAGCCCAGAAATGAGATAAACTACTGTATAATTTATACTATTGCCTTCTTGCCAGCACATTTTTTCACAACTCGTGGTTTGCATGCATTCTTTCATACCTTATATACTGATTTACCCATTGGGAAAATACACTTGCAACAGAAATGCAACCATTTCATAAATACCAATTTTTGGTAAAAAAAGGGACTGCCAATCAATATGCCAAATCACTGAAACTCGCTGATACCCTTCTCGACCGCACATTCCCATACCCCCTTTTCCACTAAATACCCCCGTCTATACCTTTGACCAATTAAAATCCATATAATGGTATTTTTGTTTGGTTAAAGGTCCAACGAAGATTTTGGGGCACCCAAATATTTTGCCATAATAGTAATGTCATATAGATTATACCACCAATAGATTCTTACCTTGTATTTGGATACATAAATGGTCTTAAAAGAGATAAAAGGGTGAAATCGAGAACTTATCACATTTTGTACCAAGAATCATTTCCGAGCTAATATCCTTTCAGATGGGATATTGGTATGGAAAGCCTTACATCAGGGCAAAAATCAGTACTTCGATTTTTTTTCGGGAGACACCTATATGTAAATTCAGGTGGTAACCCCCTTCTAAGACCTCAAAACCCAGAAATTTGTCATATACTGTAATATAAATAATATTATATATTTGGTATAGTATCCAAAAATCATTTAAGAAAGACTGAATATGAGGTAATATGGCTTTGGCTATTAGAAAGCCACATATGGCAGCATTGTTTCCCTAACCTATACATTGTCATATATCTGTAATATAATAATACATATATATTTGGTTAGCATTTCAAAAATCATTTAGAAAAGAATGAATATGGGATAATATTATCCTTGGCCTTGGCTATTAGAAAGCCACAGATGGCTCATTGTTTTCCTAACTACAATCCAGATATCCGGACACTAGGGCCACTTTCCAACAACTTAAAAACTTATGAATTGTCAGTTACATATTTAGTTGTATCATAAAATTACACCAAAAAGTGTAAAACTAAGTACAAAAATATTCTTTTCCCTTACAGAGATATCATATCGTTATTTTTGTTCAACATGCAAAAAACCACCTTCGAAACCTTTAAAAAACCTAATTATATATACCTATCATCCAATAATTACTAAAGTGTAAATGTCTTTGGCCACAAACTCAATTTTTTTATTTTAGTTAACATACTTAAAATTCCAAGATGCAGCCAAAATGGCCTCCCTGCAATGATCTTTGAGCTTAATGAGTATTGCCAATATATTATTTGAAATATATTTAGATATCCACAAGTAATTATAAAATTTATAAAAGTATTATTTTTAATTTTTTTAATTTTTTTATGTATTTTCATTTATGATATTTTGATTTTTCAAAGTTTAATCATTTAAAAATAAAGGTCAATCTGGCCACCTCAAGATATTTTGAAATTGATCAATTTGCATATCTGTAACAATCTTTTTACATATCTAAAAATTAATGATGAAATTAAATAAAAATGAATGACAGACCGATGTTTGCTTTCACACCACTCTTTCTGATTATAAGAAACTGTTAGAAAGTCCATGATCTGATTTTCCTCTCTTGTAAACTTGCATAAAATTCAATATGGTTGCAAATATGGGCATCTTTCAGGAATCATTAAAAACCTATAAACTGTCCAATAATTAGTAGTGGTATCTTAAAGTTATGGATATTTAACCAATAAAAATGCCAAAATATGGCTTTCTAATTGGTAGAGACAGATCTCGTACTTTTTACACTTTTATTGTAAATTTCCTTGTTCTTGAATTGGTGTTTTTAACCTAAAATTTTTGAGATTTTTGAGGTAATTCCAATTGTGGCTGCCATCTTGAATTTTTTGATATGGCTGTTTCAAGCAAAACATCAGATATACTTCTAATTAGCCGCTTGAAGGCATAATATTCACGTACGCTTAAATTTACCCTTTTATCAAATCTATGGTGTTAAAAAAATATAGAGTATAGAGAGATTTGTGGTAATTTCTAGATTTTTAAGTCTGTGAATGCAGCCATACTGCCGCCATCTTGAGATTGCGAGACTGCTAGCACAGTGTCATGGAAATGTCCAGATACCTATTTAACGCATGGTTAAAGACATAATTTCCCACTCAAACTTGAAACGTTCAGGGGGACACTCTGTAACTACTATGCACTACTATGTGTTTCCTCACCCTTGTAGGAAAACTCTTTACTTGGCACCATTTTTGAAAATCAAGATGGCCTGCCTCGTCCAAATGATCCGTTGTTAAAACAAAACTGTTATTGGATTCCGAGACCCAGAAACAAGGGTATAGCCTTGGGGCTATAGACATCTAGAATCATGATTTGACTGGTATTAGAGACCAAAATGTGGGCAAAAAACGTCTTCCTCCCCGTGGCGGCCATTTTTGAAATTCAAGATGGCCTTCTTCCACAACAACATGGTCCATTGTTGTTATCATGTTTTCTTATTGGATTTCTGGACCCCCGCACATGGGTTAGATTCATAATCGTTCCTCTACTCTAGTCTCAGAGACAGGTATGGCAAAAAAAACAACTTCACCTTTGCGGCCCATTTTGGAATTCAAGATGGCCCGCCACAGCCACCCGAACCTAATGTTGTTACATTGAGATTGACACCACTCCACTCCATAGGTATAGATGGTGGAATTACAGTTCTAGGTGCTTTACAGACACTATCAGTGATTTGCTAAATCGGGCAAATCGAAAACATCATCAAAAATCATATTTTAAGCATGTACGTAACACGTACAGGTATCCTAACAATCCCTGCAAAGATAAGACCAGAAGCAACCTACTAAAGGACAGAATCGGAGATTTTAGTCTTACTGTCCGCACGGAACACTTATACAACAACACGTAATTGAATGGAGATCGTATCTTGGAACACTGCACGTTTCTTCTTTTCCTTCAATTCTACAACTGGAAAGGTACCTTATGATAATTCTACAGCCATTCTCCGTTCACTTTGAAGCTATTCCTGCAAATTTTCAAATATTTTTCAAATCACACTGAGAGTGTCTTTAAAAAGCCAAGATATACGCAATCTAAAGATTCAAAATGGCGGGGGGCCATTTTGAAATCCAGATGGCCGCTTAGATGCGATCATAAAAAATGCCAACCTTGATTTTCTGTTTCTTGTGACAGCTGAACTTTAGAAATGCAAAATTAAATCAAATCCTCCATAAAAGCCAACAATAGTAATATTTTACACTAGTGAGCCTGACAAATGGAATACTGGGGAAATGCAACACTGAATAACATAACGCGTGACGCACAGATTTGGAATGTGCGTGTGCTTGCGCCCTCAACAGTGACGACACTCGAGTGCTTACCTGCATCAACCATCCACGTGCTCGCTTGGTGTGAGAGAAATCGGTTACGGCTTGGGCTATTCCACAATAACGCGATTCCCTCTTGGTTTATATTCTAGCTCAATGACACGACTTTGACTACAGACTAGGCCTGGTCACGAAATATTTCAAATCTTAAATTTACCGTTATTGGAAATTACAACACTGTTTTGCAGCGAGGTATCCACTACCTCGGACGGATTTTTGATAATGCATTTTTTTTCCTAAATTATCATGATATTCACAAGATCTTTGTGAGTAAGATTTAAGAGTTGATTTGTGTATGCCCTGGGGCAGAGAGACTGCCATAGTACCATATGCACCAGTTCCCCAAATTACCGTTTGTAAATACCCATGCCCAAATCCAGCAATTGTCCTACCCCACCCCCCTGACACAACGTATACCCGACGTAAAGACAGGGTCTGGCTCATACCGCACCACATTTTGCTAAATTTCCTTCCAAGACTGATGTTCATAGTTGAATCCCATGATCCCCATTTTTTTTTTTTCGTGAATTAACGTATAAGATTCGTTTTATGGGCCTGGCTTTTTGCAGTAAACCGTTTTCGCACAGTAGATAGTAAAAATGACCTTTAACCCCATAGATCTTAATGTTTACTGGGTATTATAATTATAAATTTTTTAAAATTATTAAAAGTATGAGAATAAATTTCTTTGAACATTAACATCATTTATGAATATTTTGCTTTTTTCAAAGTTTAAAACTTTAAAAATAAAGGTCCAATATGCCACCTCAAGAATATTTGAAATTGATTCATTGCCATATCTGTAACATATTTTTTTTACATCACTCTAAAAATTATGAAATGAATTAAATAAAAATGAATGAATACGATGTTTGTCTTTCATCACCACTCTGATTATACGAAACTGTTAGAAAGTCATGATCTGATTTTCCCTCTTTTGTTCAACCTTGCATAAAATCTCATATGGTTTCAAATATGTCATCCTTTCATCCCTTACATACAACCTATAAACTGTCCTGAATCTTATAGTGTATCTTAAACTATGGATATTGTTAACCACTAAAATGCCAAATATGTCGTTCTAATATTGTTGAGCATCCTCTCGTACTTTTTAACACTTTTATTGTAATTCGGTATATGCTGAATACTGGTCTGTTTTTGAGATTTTTTTGAGGTATTCATTGTGCGCTGCCATCTTGAATTTATGGCATGTTTACAAAGCAAAACATCAGATATGACATCTCAATAGCCAAGCTTGAAGGCATAATATCACGTACTTAAAGTTAACCCCTTTTATCAAATCTATATGGGTGGGTGTTTAATAATATACAGTAGAGAGAGATGTTGTGTAAATTTCTAGATTTGCAAAGATCTTTGAATCGCCCATACCTGCCGCCATCTGAATTGCGCAGTCTGCTAACAAGTGTCAATGGAATGTCAGATACAATTTTAACGCATGGTTAAAGACATAATTTCACACTCAACTTGAAACCTTCCAGGGGGACACCTCTGTACTACTATGCACTACTATGTTTTGCATACCCTTTGTAGGCAACCTCTTTACTTGGCACCATTTTGAAAATCAACGATGGCTGCCCGTCAATGAATCCGTTGTTACCAATGTTTATTGGATTCCTGGACCATAAACAGGGTATAGTCCTTGGGCTATAGACACTAGAATCATGAATTTACTGGCATTAGAGACCAAAATGTGGGCAAAACACGTCCTTCCCCCTTGGCGCCATTTTAAATTCAAGATGGCTTCCACAACCACATGGTCTCATTGTTTTTATTTTATTATTTCAATTCTTTTATTTTATTTTTTTCCAACATAAAAGACCTACAATTACAAAAAAACATAAAAAACACTCTCACCCCACCCACACACACACCACCAAACACACTGACCCCCACAAGAAGCACAAGAGCAACCACACCACTATAATACGAGGGGACATTTAAATTTATACAAGGTCCTTAAATTTTAGGAGATGCAATTCCGATTACTAGTGAATTCGTAACAAACCCATTGAAAACAGAAAACACACAGGACCTCGATCAATTTGGATATCGCCTGCATGAGTAATGAGAAAATGTATTAATTGGCCCACATTTACCACTAAACTAGGGGAAGCTAGATTCTAAAATAATTAGCACCTTTCATCATCTAACAAGTACGACAAAAAAATATCTATACATATACAAATCGTTGTGAAAATATCAATGTCGAGACGGTAACATACCAACTACATGTACCTCATTATGAACTTTTGACAAATGACTCAAACGATCAATATAAATTTAACATACAGAAATCATCTGGTCCTCATAAAACGGCCCGGCTCCCGCCTCGTGGTTTTGAATGAATAGGCGCATCACGTGACATTTGACCTTGACACGTGACATTGAACACTCATTAAGCAAAAAAGGATTTGCATGTGAACTCCATACCCAATTTGGTTTTAAAATGGAACATTAATACTTTACAGAGGAGGTCAATTTCACATTTCACCCACACCCCACCACGGACCTACTGGACCTACCCCTACCCCATCAACCTTGGTATACAACCTTTGACTTGGGATATAACCTTAGCATCCGACCCTTGACCTTAACAAATGAGGGATTACTATATACAACTGACGAACTATCTTTTCAGAGAGGTCAATCTTTAACATCTACAGACCTTTTTAACCACTTGACCTTTCACCTTAATCTGGTGACCTTGACCTATAATGTGACCTATTGACCCTTATTATAGGGACCTTTAACTTAATATTTGACCTTTGACCTTAATATTTGACCTTTGACCTTAATATGTGACCTGTGACTTAATTGTGACCTTTGACCTTAATATTGACCTTTGACCTTTTTAATATGGACCGTTGACCTTACTATGTGGACCTTTGACCTTACTATGTGACCTCTGACCTTACTACGGTGACCTTTGACCTTAATACGGTGCACCTTTGACCTTCTATTATGCTTTGAACTTATATGTGACCTTTGACCTCATCACCAAGGGGGATGCCAGGTTCCCACCCATTGAAAGCATTTGGTTAAATCCATCACAGCATGTCAAAAAATAAAGAGAATATTAACAGATATAACCCCCTTTCACAGCAATAGAAGACGGACATCAGAAATGGATCACAGTAATGCTCTTTGTCTCCTCCTTAAGGCAAGGACACCATAATGTAAGAGACACAACTATAAATAATCAAACAGAAGGACTCATTTACTATATGAGTATCTACCTTGCCTTTACGGCCTGCACAATAACTCTCCAATTTTATAGTATGGTTCAAACTCTAATCAAAGTGAATCATTGAGAAATTGGTTTCCTACCACTACAACTACAAATGTCATCTTTTAGGCATTATAACAAGCTATTTCACTCACATCGTTATCACATATTCGTCTTTTGTACCATAACATCTTTCAAACTTCCAAAGCCCCAATTTCAGGAGAACTATCTATTTTTCAGTAATATTCCTTCCAAATTGATTTAATTACCTATGAGCCTCTGTCCAATGCAATAAAGTACCTCACTGATCACAAAAAGAGCACACTCATCATTCTAAGGCTACCCGATATAACCATAGGGGAAAAAATTTGTGGGAAGGATCTTCCCGAAAAACAAACGAAATGAATACTAGATATTGCAGCAACCGCTTCTTAAATCCATGTGAATTTGGAAGAAGTAAATATAAATTCTTTTACCTTTAATCATTTAGGCCAGTACCCTGCTTAAGTTTAAACTACTAACGGAGCACACTAACTACTCTCTTATATCAATATCATAAAATCTTGTGACCTACGGACTCAGTGCCACAAAATACCACCAATCCTTCCACCCATCTGCTGATCGGCTCATTTATATTACCGGCTTATTTTTATTAGGGGCCAACCAGCGCACGCGGAATCGTGTCATAATCCCAACCACCTAAAAATCCCTTGCTGCCAACCCTGTAACCATGAAATTGACGAATATGGCCCTTTTCATCCAACAAAGCCAAAATTTTTTTAAAATACACGCTTCTCACCCACTTATGATAATATACCGATGTATTACCTATACGAAAAATCTGTTATTCCATAATCATTTGATTCTGATCATATAGGCCTTTTCATGGCTCTATACGAGTATGCTACTCCATAATGTAAGCGCGTTATGATAAAATGTGGAGCATGGTATATGAATTTTTAAGACTTGTACCAAATTGGCACGAAAGTAATCGCGGAACCAACCTTGTCTAGGTACATTGTTCAATATCTTTCCAACCACATCATACTGTAGATAAAAAGCGTTTGACCCACATACCACTTTGAGCTTGGACCATGGCTTTAAGATCAACATCTTCAGTCCACCATTATCATACCTCAAAGAAATCACAGAACGCTTTATCTTATCTGGAGTCAATTCCAAATAAAAGGCGATATTATATCATTACTTTTCTGTTTTCTGAGTTACCTCTGGCAGGAATTCATAGATGATGTATAAAAGAAACTTTGATCCGGCCAAACTTGTAACTATGACAATTCTACCAAAGGGTGTAAGATCCCTTTGTTTCCACAAGGCTGTTAGCCTTTTCCAAAATCTTCACTTATCCTCATAATGTAATGTGTTCTTATTTATTATCATTTGCAAGTAATACCAAGAGATCTTAACCCTTATCTGGCCAGCTTTAACTGAGAGAGGGTTAGCCCTCCCTTGCTCTTTACCTTCAATCCACATTGTTCCTAGTTTCGTAATTAAAAGACCTTGCATCTCGAACAAACCCTGAGCTCTCCGCAGCGTTTGATTCCCCACTGAGCAATATCCTTAACAAACATGTATATCATCTGCATAACCGCAAGGTTTCAGCGTGGAGGTCCCTCACAATCTGGCAGACCCCTAATGGTCTATTAGAGCGATGTGGATTAGGCGTATATCCAATGCCACACAAATAAATAACAACTACATGGATCCCCTTGACGGAGGCCTCTATCAATTTCAAATACCGCGGTGGACACTCATATATTCCAACACAACTTATATTATGCTTGTAAACATTTTAAATCACCCCGTAAAATGACTCCCCAAATTTAAAAATATCATAAGACTTTTAAACATATTTATGAGCAAGAGAGCATAAGCCTTTTCAAAATCAAACAAGTAACAAAAATTCCTGGAATTTTACTTCGTTTAGTAAGTACAATATCATGGACTGTCCTTACTGGATCACCAATGATCTACCCTTAACAAAAGCAGCCTGCTCTTGACCAATTAACTTAGTTACAATTTCTTGCAATTCTAGCAGCAATTGCCTTTGAGGCAACTTCACATCCACTTTATAAAGTAATAGGTCGGATAGCTCCCAATTTTCCTCTGTCTTTACCTATACCCCGTTTCAAAGATCAATGTTATCATCCTCCTTGCTTCTGAATGTTACTTAATTCCCCCTTTTCCATAGCCTGCATTTAAAGATTAACCACATACTTACCAATTTGATGCCATATCTTTTATAAAATAAAGCTTTAAAACCATCATTATCCAGGTCCTTATCATACCAACTGTATTTACGACCTTAAAGTCACTCATCCTACTAGAAGGCCCGCACACTTGTCACTGGTCATCTGGTGTAAGATTTTGGGAATACGTAAATTATCAAAACAATCTAGTCACAACTCGTCACCAGAAAGATTCCATCTTTGGCAAGAATATATTACTATAAAATCTTAATTTCGGACAACCCCACCTCTTTACTATCTGTATAACTTTACCCTCGTCCTTTACACGGTTACGAATTGTAGACTTAATCCTGTTGGATTTTTGTCACAAATTCTAAAAATATTTGGTATTTTTTCCCCATCTTCTACCACATTCTGTTTTTCTGCCCTTTATCTACCATTATACCCGAGTAATATAATCATACTCTGCCTCGAGCTCATTTTTTGCTTTCTCCCAGGATTCCCTTGTCTGATCATTGGAATTAACATTCAAATTATGCTCTGCCGCTTTTACCACATCTTCCAAATGCTTCATACGCAATCCTGCGAGCATGAGCTTTCCTGTTTACCAGCTTGGGTAAATTTCCTAATCTCAAATTTCAAGAAGATCCCATAACACCACTAGGGTCCTCAACATCTTTATAATTATCACGCCACACAATTAACTTTTGGCACAATGCATTATTATAGTTTATCATCCTCATCAGAATATCTTAATTTCAAAGAGGGTCCATTTTTACCCTACATCGGAGAACTTGATAGCTTAAGTTATAACTGAAATGCTCTGTATTAATTGCAGGCTCATAACCAACAAATCAATATAAATCTTCAACAGGTCGAACAAAACATAATCCCAACCTACTCTTGAATCAATGGGATTTTTTGTCTCCATGTAAAATTGTTTACTATGCGATTACGAAATCCTCCAATATCCATTAAATATACGATCTAATAACTCATTTACTTTCGACATGACGTTGAACATTATAAATGGGGTTACCACCATTCCTATCTAACTGGATTCATCAAGATTTGAAATCACCACATCCATTATAATAGAGTTAGTTTTTTGTGCAGTGAAGGGTCAACTTTATATCACCCAGTAAAAAAGCGCAATGCTCATTCGCCTCTATTACATTTGACATAAACATTTACACCAAAAAGGACATATCATTATGGTGATATCAGAATAAAAACGCCCATTGTTGGCGCTATCATAAGCATTAACATGGTACTCAATATTGTCTTTCAGGAGGATTGCTACACCCTCGAATATTATTCGTCCCATGATCATCAAATAATAACCTTTCCATTGGTTACGCCAGCGATTTTCTAAGTACCGAGTGCTATGCGTTTCTGAAGAAATACATATTGGCCCCTTGTTCTACTTAACCCAATTAAAAATTTTTTGCCTTTTTTAAAATTACTATTCAAAACCTTACATTAATGGACATCATTTCAATTCAAATCTTAAATTCTCCATGATACATAAAAACTGTTCAAAAGAATTAGAATGATATTGGCGTGGTTGCCCAAATATACACAAACAACTCACACTCTCACACTTACATATACCATAAAAAGTAACACAAAAAATACATAATAGTTGCATAGTCATGGTTTATGTTTCAAAAGGATTCCAGATTCTCCAACGGTCCAGTTGCACACTTTCAAGTGTGTCAAAGCATGCCACCCTCGCGGTACAACTACAATATCAAGATGGATAGCTACAGAAAAAAACAGTAACTTCCGTCCACCTTGTAAGGGACACATAAAAACGTGGGGGGTGGTACTATGGAGAAACGAAACAGTGCTACATGATAAGAAATAATTCCCATATCAGCCACTGGATCATTTTAAAGTTCTAGGCTCAGTCACGACGAAACAAACCGCGATCAGCTGTTCAACGAACCAATGTTTACAAACACCCGCGCTAATAATATGCAGAACTCAACAGGTGCATAGTGGCCCGACTTTGGCATACCTCATCATTCAACGCGAGTCACCAACCGCCGTGTACAGGCCAATAAATGCGGGCTCGGCATGTCATAGGTTATCATAGAAGATTTACATGGTCCATTGGTGTGGGATTTCTGTTCTTATTGGATTTTTGGACCCGAAAACATGGGTATAGATGCCATAATCGTGCCTCTACTAGTTCAGAGACAGGTATGGCAAAAACAACTTCCCTGGCGGCCATTTTGATTTCAAATGGCCCGCCAAGCACCCGACCAATGTTGTTACATTGAGATTGACACCCCCCAATATAGGTATAGATGGTGGAATACATTTCTAGGTGCTTTAAAAGCCAAGATATAGCATAATTAAAGATTCAAAAGGGCGGGCCATTTTGAAAATCCAAGATGGCCCGCTTAGATGCGATCAGTAAAAAAAGCCAACATTGATTTTCTATTCTGTGACAGCTGACCTTTAGTAGAAAAATGCAAAAAAAAAAATTAGCCAAATCTCCATAAAAGCCAACAAAAGGTAATATTTAAACTAGTGAGCCTGACTAATAATGACTAGAGGCATTGCGAACGCATGCTAAACAAATCATGAGCGGCAAAAATTAAATTGCCGCAGGCTTATTTGTTTTCAAATTAGCTCCAAAAATTAACAGTGTTAGTTTCAGTAACCGGTTGGCATGTAATCTTTTTACTGGGACCCAATTGTGCAATAAACGATAGATATTATGTTTTTTTTTCTCGGATTATTTTTGAATTTTAGAAATAAACATTGGAAGAATATTTATTACCCCAAAAACAAAAAATTGGACTAACCTAAACTGATCATATTTGTTGTTTATTGATCAATTCATATGTAATGATGGGCTTGACATCTAATGGTAAAGTTTGCTTTTTACAATCTGTTGAAATAACATGTAGCACAACCATACACCTGACAATGAGTAGTAAACCCTGTAATGGCATTAGATTAAAAGGGTAAATCGTTAAAAACACGTATGTTCCGATACAACACTTTATTATACACCTGGAATCCCACGCTGTTTCACATCCCCATTTCCTTTTTTGTGCGCCTCGACTTTGCCAGATCCATTTTCCTTTCCTCTTTCAATTCTTTGCCCCCCCCCCGCTCCTTCTTACTCGAGTCAATAGTTGTCTGGCCCTCCCTCTACCGTTCTTTTTTGTTGGGTGGTTCACATTCCTCTCCTCTATAACACCCCTTCCTTGTCCGCCTCGGTATTCTTCTACTCTACTCCTACCACGCACACAAAAAAGTATCTCGGGCATGTTTTTCGATCAGTCTTGTGCCAAAGTAGACCATTTTGAAAGTTTTCAGAAATATACATTTTGTTGCCAGGGTCTTGCTCTTTCATTGAACAACCTCGCTTGTAAAAAGCGCGCGAAATGGATGAGATAGAACGCCCGAAAGACCCAAACCCCCAAAACCAAAAGTTGCAGTTTGGATTTTTCAATGGGCATTGCTTGCAGTGTACTGAGGACACGAACACAGTGTAGGCTTTCTGCTCATTTCAATCGGCAAACTTCTTTGGTAGACCATCCATACACACTATTATTGCGTTGTATCTCACAAGTGACCATGAAAAATCCAAAAAAGGCAAATTTTGGTTTGGGGTTTTGACGCTCTATCTCAGGCATTTTCACTGCTCTGATAATGGGAGGGTGAACGATGTGAATTGGTTTTCCTTAATTTAGGATGACTATTTCAATACATTTTACTCATGTACAGCCTAGCTTGAAACGACCTGTACTGATTTACAATTTTTGCGACGTATTTATTCAGTGATATAACTATCTGTTAGTTTTGCACCACCCGTCCCAAAATTGATGAGAAGGTATCTGTCGTTCATAGAACAAGGACATCCCGATGTAATTTTTTGATTGACACATTTTCGTTTTGTTAAAATAATATCGGACATAAAAGTCGCTGACTGCTCAAAGTTAATAAAAAATATCTATTTTCCTTCTTGGTGAACTCTAAGCCGAAATGTGTTTGTTAGCAAGTCGGTTAAAATATTCATAGAAAACAAATATGTTAGAACCTTATATGTAAAGGAGAGTCCCAATATCATCACATCTATGTTTTTTTTACCAATATCAACAAAAAAATATTGTTTCTATTATCAACCAAGCAGTAATAAAACCAATTTCCATGCCCAGGAAAAACAAGATGCCATATGGTTTCTGTTCTTGTACACCAAAAGGTAGATTTTCGGCCAATCATTATTTAGGGTATTTTTTTATTATATAGGGTTGGGTGAGGTCTAGGGTTAAGGATTAAGGTTCCTAAACCCTAACCCTATCTTCATATGGCAGCATCAGGTGAAATAATACCTTAAAACCCAAAAGAATTGACGGCTCTTCATTATTTCTAGAAGGGTTTACATATAATATATATAAACACAATATGAATCAGAAATATTTTAAAGGTGGCACTGGCATTCTCCCAGAGGGTGTGTCGTTTTACTAATTATCATACCTATTCAGGTGGTTTGTCTAATGCATTGACTTTTATTATTATTAACGATAAAATTGTTCAAATACAAAAAAAAAAATACAAAAATTCCTAGTTAAAATTGCTGAAAAATTATAAGATTGAAGGACTTGCATGAACAGAACATATATGAGATGCATGAAACCAAGGAATATAGAGTATAGGTCACCTAAACGGGCCTTGTAATGCGGTTGGTCATTTCCAGCCTTTCCCTTCATTTTCAGTCAAACAATCTTCGGGGAAATTATGTAAAGAACATCGCCAGATAAGAAATGAAGGAGGCCCTCTATAATCATCATTAGTTATAGTTCTCGTTAATTTTGACTTTGGTGTATTTACATGGGGAATGTAATTAATGTTTTGGTTTTTTTTTTTATATACAATTTTGACACCAATGTACTTTTCCAATACAAGAATTTCATGAGAATCTGAAAATCATGGGATGTCCATTTTTTAAAAATGTGTCTCTTGGGTGTTTCATAAAGGGGGGAAACAGGTGTACAGGGGTAAAACAAAAAAGTGTTTGATTGGATTTAAAATTTATACCAATCTCTTCGGTTACTCATAAGGGTCTAAAAGAGTATAGTTGCATATTTACGACCTATATTGTTTTAGTACAATAGGCTCAAGAAAGTTCCAAGGTCATTATTGATGTATAGAATGGTCCGATTTTGTTGAAACCACCCGGTTTTAAAACGTTCAGTGGGTCATACTAAATAAGAAACAAATATACAAATAGATTCTGTGTTTACCTTTCAAAGTGAGAGTTTTTAAGATATGACTAGTGGCTCCCATAGACCCTGGGACACGGTCATATTTGCCCCTCTTAATTTACATCAAAACGTCATGACAACAGCGATCTGTATATTTTCGGTTCTGTACAGTAAGGACGAACAACTTGGCACCATTTTAAAAAACAAACCGATGAATCTGGATTTTTACCCCCAGTGTGACCTTGAACCCTGTTTTGACTTTGAACTTTGTACTATAACCCTCAAGTAGGGCAAACTATAACTTCTTTAATCCTTGAAAGTTACTGAACACTGGGGATGTATACTTTAAAACACACTTGCCAACTTTTATATTTTGAACCCTGTATAACCTTTCCCCCTAGAATACATCCAAAAAACACATTTTAAAACATGATACCCATGATTTTTGGAATACTCATACAATTTTGATTTAGGAAAAAACAGTGGTTGCACTCAGATTGTATATGTAATTTTCACAAAAATACAGTTCCAATGTACTAAGGAGTGCTATGATTTGGATTATATAACCCGTCTTCACACCAAGGCCCAACTCTATCGCTATTTAGGAGCATGCTTGAGAAAAAAAAAAAAAAAAACAAAAAAACCGA
>JAMKCH010030879.1:0-16911 GCA_023653785.1 Ophioderma brevispina | reverse complement strand
GTTGCCATCACAAAACAATATTGTGTCCATGGTAAGTTACTTTACAGAATCGGATTACTGGAAACTGATGCATTCAGTTCTACAATGGTCTGTGAATGATAGAGGACTTGCTAAATCCGCTTTGTGCTAATCTTTATACAAGGTTGGCCCCTTTTATGCAAAATAAAAAATTTTTTATTTTTTTTACGTTTTTCTTTTTTTATTTAATTTTAATATATGCTGCAAAACTGTGATAAAGAATGATAGTTGTATGTCAAAGTAAGTTATGGTTCAAATAAAACATTTAATGAAATATTTGCTGGTGTGTAATCCTGATACTTCAAGTGAAACTTCCAAGGCATCTTAGATGTGAACGATGCATTTTATGCAACATTTGTATACCAGTTACATTACGATACATTGTATGAGTACCATAAAGTTTCTACATGTGGGCCATTAAAATATTTCCTCTACCTCTCACGTGAATGGACAGACCTAAAATCTTTGAAATGAGGTTTCACTTAGTTTGAAATCTTACTATAACATTCGCGCTGTCGACGCTGTTGCCTGGCAAAAGTGAAGCTTCGCGCTGATGAAGCATTCGACTTTTTAACAGGTAGAGGTAGGGGAAAACCCCCTTCCTTAGTCCTCTGATAAAACTGAATCAACAACAATCAGTCTCGCTGTTGCCGTGTCGCCGTGTGCCTGTAAAATCTGGAGCTTCGGCTGTCGTCGCTGCCCAATTTTAAACAGGGGAGTGGGGGGGGGCTCCAAACCCCCTTCCATAGTCTTTTGATAACAATGAACAATGGGCTAGAAAAACAATCATTAGCGCTGCTGCCGCTGTCGCCGCTGGTGCCTGCAAAAGTGAAGCTTCGCGCTGTTGCCGCATTCGACTTTTAACAACAGGTGAGGTTAGGGAAAAACCCCTCCTTAGTCCTCTGATAAAAATGAATCAACAACAATCATTCGCTGTCGCCGCTGTTGCCTGTAAAATCTGGAGCTTCGCGCTGTCGTCGCTGCAAATTTTAAACAGGAGGAGTGGGGGGGCTCCAAACCCCCTTCCATAGTCTTTTGATACAAATGACCCAATGGGCTAGAAAAAACAGTCATTAGACGTTGCCGCTGTCGCCGCTGTTGCCTACAAAAACTGGGTGCTTCACGCGGGCGCCGCATCCAAATTTTTTAAAAGTCAAAATTTCGCGCGTCACCGCATCTTATACTTTTAAAAGTTCCGATTGCGCTGTCGCCGCTGGCAACTTTTCATAAAGGTTGAGCTTCGCCGCTGTCGCCGCTGCAATTTCTAAACAGGTAGAGGTGGGACGGGTTCAAACCCCTTCCTAGTCCTCTGATAAAAATGAATCAATGGACCAGAACAACCATCATTCACGCTGTTGCCGCTGTCGCTGTTGCCTGTAAATTCTGGAGCTTCGCGCTGTCGCCGCTGCCAATTTTAAACAGGAGGAAGTGGGGGTCCAAACAACCGTAGTCTTTTGAAGACAAAATGACTCAACGGAATAGAACAACAATCATTGGCGATGTTGCCGCAGTCGCCGCTGTTGCATACAAACTGGAGCTTCACGCTGTGCCGACATCAAAACTTTTGAAAAGGTCCTATTTCGTGCTGTCGCACTGCCAACTTTTCATAAGGTTGAACTTCGCCCTGTCGCCGTGCCAAATTTTTAAACAGGTAGAGGGGGGGGGATGTTCAAACCCCTTCCTTAGTCCTCCGATAAAAATGACCCAATGACCAGAATACAATCCCATCACGCTGTGCCGCTGTCGCCGATGTGGACTGTAAAATCTGAGCTTCGCGCTGTCGCGCTGCCCAATTTTAAAGAGGAGGTGTGGTCCAAACCCCCTTCCCTAGCCTTTTGATACAAATGACTCAATGGGCTAGAACAACAATATTTGCGCTAGTCCCCGATGTTGCTACAAAATTGGAGTTCGCGCTGTCGCTGCATCAAACTTTTTAAAAGGTTCAATTTCGCGCTGTCGCCGCTGCCCAAATTTTCATAAAGGTTGAACTTCGCCCCGCTGTCGCCGCTGTACGATTCTTAAACAGGTAGATGTGGGAGTCCAAAAAACCCCGTTCCTTTAGCGTTGATACAAATGACTCAAGGGGGCTATAACAACTCGACACGATCACAATGGGGGAAATCTTCAATGTGTTCACATTGGAACTCACCAAAGGTCGATACTTGGAAAAGCAAATACTCATTCATGCTAAACGTTGCCATATAAAAATATATCCAGTAAGCAATATTTCGATGAGGTGGGCCTAACTGTTAGACGTAGAAGTGGCGGAAGTAATTAGGTTTACAGCCACCGTCGAAACAATCGCCAATAAAACAATTATTTTCAACAGCAATGTATGTCATGCACTAATTAGCACTCGCGCTGTCGCCGCATGCTTAGTTTGTAAAAAGGTGTAGATTCGCGCTGTCGCTGTTTGTTTGTTTTTGTTTTACTAGGGTAGGTATTCTAAAGGTACTCCATAATGTTTTCACTGAGGTAAGATTCTAACAAGAATTTACTAAGTGAAATGAAAACAAAGGATGATGCGCTGAAAATAGAAATAGTATAATAAAAAAAAGCAGGGATGTTCAACTGGTATACTCTATGCTAAGAGAAGATATCAGAAGCTTCCCACAATGCATTGCTTCCATTGGAAGTTTTTGTACAGGTAGTCATGTGAATCGTTAGTGATGAAATATTCTTAAAATGCAAGATTGTGATCAGTACTGTTAATTTAGCCATGTTTCATCTCGAACGATTCACATCAGTACCTGTAGAATAACCTCCATTGGAAGCAATGCATTGTGGGAATCTACTGAAATCTTCTCTTCTCTATGCTTGTCATAATGTGCAAGGTGAGACATGTTGGATTTAATAGAGATGTTTTTAATCTGAATAATGCTTATTTTGCAATAGATTTTTGTGAGTAATAGATTGACCCTGACTTTTGTGCCCAATACACCAAACTATAATGTAAGGCCTAATTGTCCCCGCCGAACAAGTTTAAGATGGAATATAAAAGAAGCGCTGTGAGTGAGTGCTTGTGAGTGTGTGTGTGCATGTGTGTGTGCATGTGTGTGTGTGTGCATGTGTGTGTGTATGTGCATGTGTGTGTGTATGTGCATGTGTCTGCATCTGACTGTCTGTATGGCTGTGGTAAAAACGTTAGGTTAGTCAATTGTTAGTCCTCATTTACTCGGTCAAATTCCAATTTCAACCAAAGTTGGTGACTAATGATTCTTGAATGAGATGGTTTACAGATCACTACATTGGAAGAGACCAGATACTATGTACCCCTGCATAATTCTGAGTTCTGCTAGTTGTAAGTTAATGATGGAGTGAAGACCTATGTTTTGGACTCAATTTCAATCTGTCCATGATAACTTTAACCATTGTGTAAATATGGTTTGTTTGTTTCAGAGCGGGTCCTATGATAGGTCTGATTCTCATTGGTCTAGGCACAGGTGGCATCAAGCCTTGCGTGTCAGCATTTGGTGGTGACCAATTTACACCAGACCAGGTAAATATTATTTATTATTGACATATTCTGTAGTTTGAGTAGAAAATAATCTTTCCCTAGAGGCGTCCAAATTGGAAGGCGGAGCTTTTGACACTCTAGTGAATGCCATCATCAGAGCAAACTAAACAGTCACGATGTTGCATTTTATATACACCAGTAAACAGAGGGGGAGAGAACAATAAGTGATGATCAAATGACACCCCAGTAATTAAGTTTCGGGTTCATCGAGGCATCGTTTGAGTAGTCTACCCCTTTCAGTAAACAGAACAGATAAACAGAGATCAAAGCACAGAGCTTTTGGTTGACACTGGATGATGAGAGTAAAAATTCAATTATTGGTCTGTGTGGGTCTTCTTGCGGTAGACAGTCATGTCAAGAGTGAGGTTTTTTCTTAACCAAAACATTGAGGAATGCGATCGGTCCGTTGGTCTCCTCTTCACAAGTGAATGTGTTGACATCCTTGCGAAGACTGTTAAGGTGGTCAAAGAAAGACATTTTAATGGTCTTGATCAAAAACACAAAGTGTCATCCACATAACGTTTCCATAAGCGTAGTGGATTAGGTGCAGTCAGAAGGGCTTCCTGCTCAAAGGATTCCATAAACAGTTTAGCTACCGGTGGGGAAATGGGAGAACCCATTGTTAGCCCATCAGATCTTTACTGGATACCTTTTAGGCAATATAGCTTCAATAAGTCATCAATAACAGTTGTGGTTCTTGTTGTCACCAAGAGATTTCCATTAATTTAATGGAGCCATCCTAGGTACCTAATTTGCATGTGAAAAATCCCATAGCTCTCCCAGAGATTTCTCTTGGATCCAACTTTTCAGGAGATCTCCTGGAATGTTGCACTTCCTGCAAATGGCAAACCATACATACAAAGGGTGAATGGTTCCTGTGATTCTGTCTAAAACCCCTGCAAACCACTGTCATCCTCCAACTGGCAATTTCAGGCAAGAGAATAATTCAACAAAATTTACTGAAAACTGGTGAAAATTGCCTGAAAAATCTGGATACAGCAGTTTTCAGATCTCCTGGAGACTTGCTCTGGTAACAAAAAGGCTCCAATTACCTGAATACTTCTGGATACAGTTAGGAATGAGCTAAAAGGTATCCGGAAGATCACCGAGATCTAAAATCTACTTTTTGCTATGGGTGTATGTTAAAAAATGTTAACTCACCTGTCTTTGGTTGTTGTAGGGCGCTACAAAGATGACTTTCAAAGTGTTTTGGAGAGAGAGTAGAGCATTGGAACTACCTCAATGCATGTGTGGTCAAAGGTCATCTAGGGTCACATGGGGTCAACAGAGGTATAATTACATGCGATGTCATTTTAAGTTCTGCTTGTTAGATGGCTGAGGCTGTCTTGTTCTGTTTTTGATGTTTTCTTCTTTCTTTCTTTCTGGCAACACTTTGAACCATATCTAGCTCAGTCATGATTTGACGAATTGTGACCAGACTTGCACCAAATGACCGCTGAATCAGCCTGAACATGTCACATGACTTTGAGCCTTGTCAAGGTCATCTAGAGGTGACAGGGTCAAAAGTTGGATTTTGCTTTAAAATGTATATTTTCTGCAAACAACCCGTGATGGTGACATGGCTGTATCATGTGACTCGACATTAGTCGGTGTTTATGGGGTGTTCACTGAATTTTGATCAAAGGTCATTAAGGGGTCATTTCTGGCCTCGCTGTCTTGTTGTCATGTCTCTGGTATGGCTTTTTTTCTGAAGTGGATAGTTTTCAGAACTTCGCAAGGGAAGTGTCGAGTTTATCTAACACTTGTTAGGCGTTCTCTGCAGTCAATCGAGTCTGCTGCATTCAGCATACACTCTTATTGTCAACTCATGATAATTTACCAATTTTCCTAAAAGCTTTCCAAGTGTAATAAAGTCACTTACAGGTTGACAAATTGCTTAGAAAGCCGAAGCAGTGAGAGAAATCTGTAAGCCATGTGAAACTTGATGTCTACCTGCTGTGGTTGACATACCCATAAGATGATGAGTGGAGGGCTAAATTGAGCAGAAAATTCAAAGTCTGTTACCATGACAACTGTATGGAGAAACGTGCCTCTAACAATTAACCGCATTCTACAAGAAGCTAAATTGGCATGGCCACTCCAGTAGTCATTTAGGTTACACTGTTTGATGCAAGCGCTGCATTAACCACCGTGGCATTTACTACTTAAGTTACAGTTAATGCCTTTGGAGGCACTTGAATATGAAAGTGATTTGGGTCAAATTTGAAATCAAAATGGGGAGCACTTAGAAAACAGTGTAGGACATTTCGCCGATTGAGGGCTGCTCATTAAATGACGTTGCGTGACGTCAGAATATTTGAGAAACAGACAGGTTGTTGAATCATTGGAAATTTGTATTTACATGTGTAGAAGCTGCATACATTTCCCCACATGTGCAATCGTAAGAATAGGTGTAGCAAATAAACCATTCTATCATTGATGGCTACTTTCCGCGTCAAAATCGGAATTATGAGTGAAGTTTCAGAGGATTTACTGCATCGTTCCGTATCCAGTTTTTCTCTCTTTGGCCTTTGATCGCTACAGTTTGACAAGTAATATTTCGAACTTATTTCCTTCTAATCATCTTTCAAACATTTTATCATAAGCCGACATTTTTTATGGCAAATCCTGAAGGTTTAACCTTTATACTCGTAACATATTTGACTTGCATTGGTTGTAATAAACCTGTGGCGTTTTCCATTATGCATAGATTCAACCCTTCGAAATTTTGACTGTTACTGAATGCCACCCTGGTTGAAGAAGCCCCAATCGGGAGATGTCTTACACACGGCACGCTATATAGTACTCATTAATTATGTTTGTAGCCTGAGTCCCCGGCCCTCATTCATAACTAACAAACATTGTGGATAAGCCCATACGTTTTCAAGGACTGAAAGATTTAGCGGATCAGTGAACGAAATATCACATAGCTTCAACGGCGAAGTTTTCATAGTGGGGAATTGAGTTGTGCACCATATAGTTTTCTCACTGCTAAATACATTTTCATTTGTGTACATACAAAATGACCCTGAAATATTTTGTTCACCTGGAACGTTTTTGCTAGTCGACTAGCGTCCTCAGCAGCACTGCTGACAACTGTCTGACTAGCGTCGTCAGCACTACCATCTGCTGATAGTTGGACTGGCGAAAACGTTTCGGGTGAGCAAAATATTTGTAGTGTTGAAGTTAAAAAATAACTTTCTAAAGGTTCATGATGATTACTAACTTTTTGAATGACTTGTCCCACTCTTATTAATTTGCATACAAGCCATACAACATATGTTTAAATGTACATCAATAGAGCACTGGTTCACATCATGGAACAGATTAAATGTTACAAATGAGAGACCATGTAAAAATGTTAGTCTCAATCCACACCACATTAACTTGTATTGATTTTCCTGGATAAACATACAACCTCTCTGGTGGCTCTTTGGGTTTTAACACTCACACTAGTGGACTGTAACAAAAGTGGATGCCCTTAATTAAGTAATATGTAAGCATATGTACCCGCATATGCTTACATGCTACTTGATAGATAAAAAAAATAAATGGCTTTCACTAATAAGTAATATGTTATGCTTATGAGCATATAGAATTTCTGACAAACTAGACAGGTTAAAATTTGGGGATTAGGTAGAATCACAGATTCTTTGTAGAGTTTGTGTTCAAAAAAGGGAATTACGTTCAAATACCTTCCACTACCACCGTCCCCCAACCCTACCCTCCAGCTGTTCAGATTTGCAAGTGCCACAAAAATGTTGGTCATCTCTGAAATTTCTGTGTTAGACCACCACACTTTTTCTCAAAATCCCCTTACCCCATTTCATTGTGGATATGCTCCTAGGAAGAACTTGACAATCAAAAGCAAGAATAGTCAACTAAAACCAGTATCAGATTTGACCAAAAGAGGGCCAGGAAAGGCATCCTTGTTAAGTGACACAGACCTACAACTAGAATTTGTTTATAATTGATCAAATTGACACAAACAGATTCTAGCCTCCATCAACTGGCATGGGTTTGTGGGTCAATGTGCCTCATGTATGTGAATTTATAAATTTATAAATATGAAATTTGTGATTAGTTTGTGATTTTTTGTTGTATAAGAGTAGTTGTCGTCTTTTTAGATTTTCTACAGTGATTTTGCATGTGACTTTTACATGTTACCTTTTTAATGTTTCAGCTCAAAATTCCAGTTGAGGTAGGCTTATCACAGCAGCACTTTATTTGTGATCACGTCATTTTGGATACGATTTGCATGCACGATATCATTTGGGGTTCAGAATTTGGTGCACATTAGCCATGTCATTTAGAATCCATTTTATAGGCGACCAAATCAGGGGTGAACAGGACTTCTGTGAGAAGATTCTGGATCCCTATGATATTAAGGGTCCAATTTAGGAAGGGATGATCATAGATGGGTAGCACTAACATTACTAACACACTCACACCCCATTAATAGGGTATGTATGTAGAGCACATTTATTTGACAAAAAAAACCCAAAAAACAGATAAGTTGCACTTCTGTGAGCAGGTGATCTTCCGTGCCATGTAGGTCCCATTTTACAAATGACTGAATGTGAAAGAGAAACTGCACACACACAGAACACACGTGTGCCCACACACTCATACACATGTGTGTGCAAATGCACACACATATATTGCACACACATATACATGTGCGCACACATACATGTGTGCACACATGCATGTGCACACACATACATGTGCACACAACATACATGTGCACACACATACATGTGCACACACCATTAATAGTTTCAACTTGAGAGAATCTCTCTCTGCCATTAGGATCCATTTAGAGGTGACCAAACAGATGGGTGTGAGGGCGAGGTGGCCGAGCGGTCTAAGGCGCTGAACCGTCGGCAGAGTATAAGATCGATCGAGCGGCCCGGGTTTGAGCCCTGCAAGAGTCGGGTTTCTTGGTCATACTCAAATAGTTCCTGTAAGGTCGGAAATTGCATAATTGCACAGCAGTGTGATTATGGAATTTCTCCTCGCTCCCACCCATTGCGTAAAATGTGCAGGTGTATGCAATGGGTGCCCGGCGCCTCATGGTTCGGAGAGTCATTTAAAGCTGTTGGTCCCGTGTGTCAGGGGAGTCATTCCTGAACACGTAAAAAGTTGCAGACCTTATCGAAAAGAGTAGGGGACCATCCCGGGTCTGTTACCTGCACTCATCACTCTAGGTACCAGGGTCCCTTCCAACCCGCACTAGGCCAGCGTGGAAGGGTAGGCCGAAATCCAGCATGGAAACATGTTGAGGCCTTAGTCCAGCAGTGGACTGACAAAAAGGCTGATGATGAAACAGATGGGTACATACTTTAATAAGGAGATTATCTCCCATGCCATTTAGGATCCATTTCACAAATGTTTGAATGCAGGTTGTTAGAACTTCATGAAAGATGGAACACGCACACATACACACACACATTATAACTGCATTTCACTTAAAGGTCAGTAGGCATGCATTTCCATCAATGCAATAAAAAGGTTAAAAACTCTGAATGTTGGTGGTGTTTTGTTTTTATCATTGTAGGAAGGACCACTGCAGAAGTTCTTCTCTGTATTCTACTTCTCAATCAATGCAGGGAGTCTAATTTCCACATTCTTAACTCCAATACTTAGACACGACGTCCAGTGCTTTGGTAATGACTGCTATGCCTTAGCATTTGGTGTTCCTGCTATTCTTATGTTTGTTGCCCTCGGTAAGTAAAGTAAATTTCATTTTCCTAAACAGTTGTGAAAATGTAGGAAATATCATTGGTACCTGCTTGGTTTCAATGGGCAATTTAAACCAGGTAATAATGTGTTCAGGTAGTGGTAATTAACCCTAGGTCACTAGTGACCAAATTCAGCAGACTTCACAGAATAAAGTACACGACTGCATATGGACTTATACTTTATTCTGTTAGTCTGCTAAATTCATCAGGGTCACAAAATAGCTGCACCATGTGCTGGAACTAGGACTGATTAGAACAGGGGAGTTAAAATTGGTTTTAGTACTTGCATCTAGTTCATTATAAACCTTTGAAATATTCTCATCAGATGTTTTAAAACCAATCAAATACAAATCAGAGAAATTAATTTCTTCAGAAAATCTGCTTGTTAGCTTCACATCAATCATAATTTCAAAGTTCTTTTATGAAATCCAAACTTACTTCTTAATTAGTGACATTTCGCTTCCTAACAGGAAGCTTTCTCAAACTGATATGGCAGCTGATCCTGGAGCTGACCTGGTGATATCATGGTATGATGACGCCCTCTGGATCAGCTGATTATAAAGATGACTGAGTTGATAAGCTCCCTCATCTGCATTCATCAAGTTCTTTCTGTAATCTAGTAGTCCTTTATCACAGTGCCCCATAGACCACTGTGTTAACATTTCTGTTGATGGACAGAAAATACCCAATTAAGAATTTCTTCCATAGTAGATCTGCATGTAAGATAAAGCAGACATGCTATACTTAAAGGTGCAACGAGAGATTTCAGCTATCAGGTGTCTCTAAAAAATTGAAAGTACTGATTTTTGCCCTGATGTAAAGCTTTCCATCAAAATATCCCAATCTGAAAGGATTAAGCTGAGAAATTTTCTTTGGTACAAAAAATTTGAAAATTTCGTTTAGGAGCAAATATGAAATTCAGCCTATGTTTTATATTGAAATGCAAGCAAATCAAAATCACCTTTTTTTCTCGCTTTTAAGACATTTCTGTGGCCAAATACAAGGTACGAAATCTATTGAGTGTCTAATCTATATGAAATTACTATTATGACACAATATTTGGGTGCCTCAAAATCTCTCGTTGCACCTTTAAGCCAGTGGTTCAGATGAATAAAATCTCAATTTTTGTGTTAGCAAGTCAAGGGGATGAGCCTGTGAATAACAAAATGCTCCTTAAACAATACAACAATTGACTGTGTTACCTAGGTTCTAATACATACAAGTGTGCATGAAAGAATGATGTAATTTGATCTCATTTATAATATAGAAAGTGTTTTTTTCCCTCTGCAGCTGTATTTTTCCTAGGAAGAGTGTTTTACAAGATTTATCCCTCCACTGGCAACATTGTATGGCAGGTCATAGAAACTACTGTGGTAAGTTAACATTCCATTTGCACAATAGCTAATTTGCCCTCTCATTCATTTTAAGAACATGCAAGAAGATTCATGTGTGCGCATGTTACTATACCAATAGAGAGTACTGGGAAACACTATACCTTGTTTGGTCTCGAGTTTGAGGGTGACATCATGATGCAATTCTGCACTCACTCTAGCGTTTTGATTGTGCCACCTTTGTTCACATGCATAAAAGCTTCAATTCCAAGGTCGATGTGTGCGTTTCTGGAGTGCGGAACTTAGCGCACGTAGTGACGTCACCCTCAAACTTGAGATCAGAGTATATATGGACACTGATCCATAAACATCACAATTATTTTGGCAAGGGCTCTCTAAGCCTGTCACCGAATCACCCATTTCAGCATCTCCTAGATCAATTCTGTGTTTCCTGTAAGCTGAGACCAGCTCCAACTTGGTGAAACTTTTTGTGCACTCTCCTTGAATTTCAGCATAACTATATAGTCACTTAATAAATAATTTTAAGGCTGAAATTTAAGTTTATTAGAAAAAAAATTAGTGACATTTGAGTAAATGTTTGTGCCCTGGGCATAATTGATAAAGGAATTGGGGCTGCTGAAGCACCATTCTATGTCTTTTTGCCTCGGTGCCATATCCCTAGCTACACCACTGACAATTTTTCAAACTGTAGATGGCAGCATTTGCACACGACAATGGTTATGCAGTTAGAGGGCTGCTTGCTATTATGAAAGTTTACAATTCCAAATAGCACTAGATAACAACTCCTTATCTAGACCTAACCTCAAATTAAAGTTAAATTATATTTTAATTAAATTTTAATTAAAATTTGGTCAATGTTTGGGGAAAACCTATTTTGGTATATTTTCTTACAATAACAGTCCATGGAAATTCTTACCTGTACAAAATCTGATAAGATGAAAAAGTATACATTACAATATCTATATCTAACCATTCCTTTCACTTTCTGTTTTTATTTACCTTTAGTATGCCATCAAAAATAGATGTAGGCATAAACATACCGGTCAAAAGAAGGCACACTGGATGGACTGGGCAGAGGATAAATATGATGTAAGTAGAGAGATGAAACTGAAACATGTGGGTAATAAGTACAACCTAACCTAGTAAATGTTAAACACTTACATAACAGGAGAATGAAGACTTGCCCAGGAGTGAGGTTTTTTATTTACCGTAAGCACTCGGGTATAAGCCCACCCCCCCCCCCCCAAAAAGGAAGATTTTACTTCAAAATAGGGGTTTATACCCAGGGAGGGGCTAGACATTGGGAGCAAACATCAGATACAAAATTGCAATAAATATCATTTTCAAGAGCATATTATTCACCAGATACCATTTTATGTACACTTTAGTTGTAGCAGATCTTAATACATTGAAACTAAAAGTTAAAATTTTCCCATCACATTCCTCAAGGTAATTATAGCAAACAAGCCATCTCAATGCATTGGGCCCTACTTTGATGGCTGTATATTGATTCCTGATTGCTAAAATTACCACCTGGGCTTATACCCGAGTGTATGCTAACTCCTATATTTTCTTTAAAAATTGGGGTGGGCTTATACCCAAAGGTGGGCTTATACCCGAGTGGTTACTGTATTTATTTACTGCTTATCCCTTTAAGAAATTGTCAAGTTCAACAAAAGTGCAGTCAATTTTAATTTGTATCATTACATCAAAGTATTTCTAGAAATCCTTATTATTAAAAAAACCAAAAAACCAGCATGGTGTATTAAAGACTTGTGATGATAATGTTGTTTTTATACTAACCAACATACATTTCACCAAATAATTTTTCTAACTTCTTTTCAGCCCAAATTGGTGACTGACATCAAGGATTTATATCATGTTTTAGTGATGTACCTTCCACTACCAATCTTCTGGGCACTTTTTGACCAGCAGGGTTCCAGGTGGACTTTACAAGCACAGCATATGGACGGCACTCTTGTGAGTTATTAGGCATGTTCAGACGATCGTTGTTAAGTCGTTGGTAAGATCGTTGGTAAGCACAGTCATGGGTAAGCTCGTGAGTAGTGACCGTCTGAACAACAACATTGTTAAGCTAACAACGAGTTAACAACGACGATTTACTTTTAAGAGCTACTTGCGAGCGATCGTCGTTGGTAAGTGCCGTGTGAACAGTGCTACTCACGACGTCGATGTTAAGGGTGACCTCATATCTCATCGTGACCTCGTAACGACATGCGGGTCAACTGGTAGCGTGGATACCATAAACGAACGCCATTTTACTAGCTTTTACTCGTGTGTTCATCAACTTTGACAGCGGTCTTGTGCTTGTCTGTAGACTGTAGTACAGTTTACTGTTTTTATAATTTATTTTGATAATGGCATCATCATCTAGTAGTAGGCCTACAGCCCTGAAAAACAAGCGAACACGGAACCCAAACTGGTCCGAGAGAGAGATACACCGGGGAGATACAAGCGTTAATCAAGATCTGGATGAAATAACTCAAAATAGGGATTTCCCTTTTCGCGATCACGTGACCGTTGACAGGCAGCCTCGTGTCCCATGTTGGTTATGCACACACAGCGCAGGTGCCAAGTATTTTGAAAAGTTGTTGAAAAAGAAATCCCAACATAATTTTTATTGAGAGAGAAATTAATTCGATCGGTATTCAATCTAAATAAGTACATATTCATTGTTATTTGTGCGAGATTAGAACTTCATATGATTTGTATTAAGTGAGCAATCGTGAATTAATCACAGCAAGTGCGAATCAAAAATGTGCCGTACGTACTACCGGCCACTGCACGTAACTCTATCTCTGTGGCGAGGAACCACATTTCGTTGATGATGCATGACCTTTGTTTTTGATGATGTCATGTTTGGGGCTGGATTGCTTCTCACTGATTGGTGTAGGGGGAATGATTATCAGCATAAACAGCGTTACTGCCAAATCCTCTGTCGATGAATAATAACGAAAATCAAAAGCCAAAATATCGCTTTTAAAAACACACTCCTGCTTGAGGATTCCATTTTGGCATTGTTTACAATGGGTTGAGTTTTCCCGGGGTTTCAAGCAATTAACCGTCAGGTCAGCGCGAGCGGCGCGCTACTTCCGCTATTTACCAATGACAGATGAAGGCCGCTCGCTGGTAACTTTGGAAGGGTATCGTTGTTAAGTTTCGTGTGGACGTGCGTCGTTTTTAAGAGGCGCTAATGAGGGTTAGATGAATTTTTCGTTGGTAACGCTACTTTCGAAAGTAGGCCACCATCTGAACACACCTACTTTCATAAAACAGTACTTCCCAGAGGTGCTGTTTTAAACTAGTAGGAGATATTGAAAGAAATAATGAAAATAGAACTGTTAAATTTCAAGACTTTATAATATTGAAAAATTATTATGGCTTTCAAAACATTTCAGTCAAAAACGTGTATGTGATTATTGATTTTCTTAGCGGATAGTAAAACTTGGGGTCAATGATATGGTTGAATGTTCAAACCATCCTTATTCACTGCTCACATTTCAAGAAGCTAATTTAATTATATTTTCTTTACTTTTGAAAATTCCCTATATTGGAATTAATCACTTTCCCAACTCAAAGTCAATTGGTAGGTGTGACATTCACACAGTGGTTGTAAATTATCTAAATTTTATCATAAGATTTTATAATCCAAGTGTTTTAATTCTTGAGAACAGTTATTTTAGTCAAGGGCAATTTTTGGGAACAATTAAAAAAATGCCTGTTATGTGAAATAGAAACACCTAATTCTTCAAAATGTGTATCATGTGGTACAAGTGCACATTTTGTATCAATGGTGTAAAAATCTGAGCACTTTGAAGTGTTGACCCCTGTATGACATTATTTGACCCAAGGGGACAACCCATAGTTATTTCTGTTTGTCGCCATGTCGAAAAATGTATAGTATACAATGTACCTAACATCATACCAGATTATGGGCTTTGACGCAAATTGCAGTCATTTCACATAACAGCTACACTACATTATTTATCTTCAGATACTCCCCAGGTACCTCTCATCGCCCACCAAGCTGACCACTAAATACACCAAAGTTCAGTCACTTTTTCGCTCGATAGTGTAAATAAAAAACTTTTCATTTTTCATGATGACTCCTATTTGTTACTTTCAGGGATCATGGACCATTAAACCAGACCAAATGCAGGTAAGCAGATTAGGTAAAAAAATGTCAATTATAGAATTAATTAATCTTAAAATTGGCTTAATTTGATTGAAGGTAATGTAATTTAATTCTGCTAAAAGTTAGCATGTTTTGACAACTAATTACCACAAAAGTTATTTGGAAAATCATAACTTCAAACCTGTGTGTCAAATTTTAGGTTAGCAAAAAAGAAGCTCAGTTCTGCACTGTATATTTCGATACCTTGTTTGCATAAATAGCCTCAATGTTGTTGCTATAGCGATCCTTTCAGTAAAATAATAAAAAATAAAGGTTTCAAAGTTGCATGTAAACCCATAAATTGTTGCTAGAGTGCCTTTTCATGGGCATATCAAGCCCTCATAACAATCATGCCAAGAATTTAATGCTGCATTGGCTTGAGTAGCTATTCAGTGCAACTTTGGATTTTGCATATTTTTAATTCCAAGGGTCACCATGGAGACAATCTTAGGCTATTTACAAAAGTGTGGTATCAAAATGTGTATAACATGATTCTTCTTTCTGCTTTTTAAGCTTTAATATTTCATGCACAAATTTTGAGCTGTAGGCTTCTAAAATTGAATTACCTTTTGTGTTTATATGCCTTAACCTACAGTAACATATTTTGGTTTTGATTTTCAGGCCCTAAATCCTGTGTTAATCATCATCTTCATCCCATTCTTTGAGGTGTGTGTGTACCCCTGCCTCCGATATTGCAACATTACATTCAGGCCATTACAGCGTATGACGGTAGGCATGCTACTGGCTGCCCTGGCCTTTGTTATTGCTGGTTGTATACAACTGCGAATTGATGTAAGTGAATGACATAATGTGGTTTTTTTTACAATTTGAAGATTTTTTTGGCTAATTAAGAGAAAACAAGTGTTTTTTAAGTCTATTTTTTGTGAAAAATTTAGGAAGATATTTAAAAGTCATTTCATATGTTTTGCATTAATGACAGTCACCAAAAATTCTGAATTCCATGATTCCTAGTGTCAGGTCAGGTTTCCTTTGAAGGCTTGCTACTGGTATCCTGGTACTACCTGTCTCAGGGCCGAGTTGTCGGCGGCTAAACCATCACCCCCATCGATTTTCTAAGGAAATCTGATGAGGAGGGCAGCTGGTTACCCTGGTAGAATGAAAAAAAGATTTACCTACAAGGGCGTCAGCTCTGGAGAGCTATTGGTGGCCATCCAGCAAATGCTGCCTTGTATGGTGGGCATAGTTGCCCAAAGGCTAGGCCCACTGCCGAAAACTGTGGCTTGGTGTCAGGAAGGGCATCTGGTCAATTATCTTTTGCTCCAATAAATCCTCACACAACAGTATCACCCAAGAGAGTCAAAATATTTAAACTTTTCTGGAATGGATTAAATTTGAAGGACATGTATGTAGAATTCTAATAGTGAAGGATTAACCCTGTACAATTCTCAGGTTATTTTTTGGAACTGAAAAGTTGATAGAAAGAAAGAAAACAGCAGAGTTCAAAGAGTTCAGAGTTTAGCAGATTTAAATGAATCTGCATTCAATTACATGTTGCAGTAAGTGTCCATATGGAGAGAGAGTATTGACTAAAACATCTGATTTTGTCCTTACTAGGTTGCTTTTAGACTTAGCACTTGCAGGGTATGTTAAAGGTGCTTGTTCTGATTTATGTGTTCTCTACTTGATATGAGAGCCTGACACTTCCACATACGCCCCATCAAGTACCGTGGGAAACTAACTTGTGGTTTTGTTGGTAGAAGCAATAATGCACATTGCAAAGCCCTATTCAATACTGTGCTAATATTGATGGTTAAAGACACTATCAGTGATTCACCCGAAAGGGTCAAAATATTTGAAATTTTGCTGGAATCGCTTAAAAGTATAAGTATGTTTTTTCCAAATTAAAAATTGAGAGAAAAGGAAGAAAACAGCAATATTCAAAGATATGAACCTCCATTCAATTACGAGTTGTAGAAAGTGTCCGTACGGACAATTATGACTAAAATAACCAATTTTATCTTTATTAGGCTGCATTTGGTTGTATCACTTGCGGGGTATGTTAGAATACCAATACTAGTTCCAAACATGCACAAATCTGTTCTTTGATGATTTTTTTTTGTTTTT